>UELV01084566.1:0-39888 GCA_900490015.1 Megastigmus stigmatizans | reverse complement strand
TATATATATATATACATATAATCACCCATTTTCTTTCAGCATTCAAGTCCTAATGAAAACCAGCTACGTAAATGCAATGCATCCACCTGCTCTCTCTCTCTCTCTCTCTCTCTCTCTCTCTCTCTCTCTCTCTCTCTAATCCGTTTCCGCTAAGGCTTATATAGATTAATCATATAGAAACAAAGAAAAAAAAATCCCCCATCCTCTAATCAAACATCTCGAGCAATTCATTACATAGATACCCGAATGCAACATGCACGTACTTTTTAACATCATTCGTTTTGTATTATGCTGTATGCGCGCCCAAGTATATAAACTTTGCTCACGCCTACATATACTGATCTTTGCGTCTGTTCTTTTGGAACGCAACGTGCAGATGTCGACGAGTGCGCCGATGGGAGCCACAACTGCGGCGTCCAAAGGTGCTACAACTTGCCGGGCAGCTTCCAGTGCGCGAGGCCACTCATACCGGTCACGAGAAGAAAACTAACCACCACACCCAAGGCTGCCGTCAGATCGACTTCCGACACCGGTTGCAGCATCGGATCCAGGTAACATAACCCATCCGCTTGAACCAAAAATCAATTCCTCCCACTTGAATCGTTGTCGTACATATGACACATCGACGCTTACAGGTACGACTCGTCACGTGGCGGTTGCGTCGACGTGAACGAGTGCGAGGAGCTGGCCGAGGCCTGCAGCAGCAACGAGGAGTGCCTGAACACGCCGGGCAGCTTCAGGTGCACCTGTTTGCGGGGCTATCGCCGGGACGAACTCACCCAGGCCTGCGTCGACGTGAACGAGTGCCAATTGGAGAACGACTGTCTGGCCTCGCAGCGCTGCGACAACACCATAGGCAGTTATACCTGCGTCAGGTTTCTACCCTGCGGAACCGGCTACACTCTCAACGCCGCCACCGAGATTTGCGAGGACGACGACGAGTGTCTCCTCGGCACCCACGACTGCGGCAACGGATACCACTGTCGCAATACCCTTGGGAGTTATAGGTGCGACAAGGACAGAGGCAGGACTACCAGCACCGTTAGGACCACCACCAGACGGACCGTTAGGCCGACCTACAGGACCACCACTCAGCGGTGGGTATATAAGAAGGGTACATCTGTACGGTCTGTGTAGTTTTGCGGATTTGATTTGATTTTGTGTACTTTGGCAGTACGACGACTACTACCACGACTACCGAGAGGCCCACCACCAGGAGCACCACTACGACGACCTCGACAACTACCGCCAGGCCTACTTCCACCACAACCGCTAGGCCGATCGCCACCAGACCTACTGCTAAGTCCACGACTACCACCACGACACCCAGAGCTACCGTTGGCGCAACTCCTGTTAAAACTACGACGACCACCGAGGAGATACCTACCGTCGGCACTTTGGCTACCACTACTCCGCGGCGAAAGGCCACTGTTACCATTAGGTATATATACGATCACGATGATGAATGTTTCACTTTTGAATGGAGCTCGCGAGTTCGTTCCTTGTTTTATATTCCGATTCCGTTATCTTTTCTAGACAGAGAGCTAATTGTCCTCGAGGCTTCGAGAGCGGCCCGATCGGTCAGTGCATCGACATCAACGAGTGCAGCAGGAATCCGAGGATTTGCGGAAGTCTGCCCTGCATCAATACCATTGGCTCTTTCAAGTACATATAACGATAGACTTGGTGGATGATGCTCACCAGGATCATGATGCACCTCTTTCCATCAATCATATATATATATATGCATCGATAATGATTAATCGAGAGAAATTGTTTTTGCACAGATGCGAGATCCGCATACCCCGTGTCATCTGCGGCGTTGGTTACACCCCGGATCCGAACACGGGACAATGCAAGGACGTCGACGAGTGCGCACTAGGTACGCACAAGTGCGGTCCCGAGCAGACTTGCGAGAATCGACAAGGTGGATACATCTGTTACTGTCCACCCGGTAAGATATATGGGTAAAAAAGCAAAAACAACAACAAAAGAGAAAACCGAGGAATAAATTATTTGAAATCGTTATCGATGTAGGTTACGAAGTGGGCGGCAATCACGACTGCGTGGACGTGAACGAGTGCAGTAGCTCGGTGGGACGTCCCTCGGTCTGTGGATCGCACAGCCGGTGTCTGAATACGCCTGGCTCGTATCGGTGCCTCTGCGATCCGGGCTACGAGAACGACGCGAGCGGTGGCTGTCGGGACGTCGACGAGTGCCACACGAAGCCGGGACTCTGCCAGCAGTTGTGTTACAACACCTGGGGCGGTCACAGATGCGACTGTCACTTTGGCTACAGACTCAAGCCTGACAATCGGACTTGCGAGGACATCGACGAGTGCACCGAGTTCAAGGAGAACAATCTGTGCGTCGGCATCTGCGACAATACGCCCGGTAGCTATGCCTGTAGCTGTCCCGATGGCTATAGGCTCTCGGAGGATGGACGCACTTGTCAAGGTACGCACCAATACCATACAGTCTGTGCAGTTACAATTATATGCGATCTATGTAGTTTCTTTCGTATGTAGGGGGTAGAATTAACGCTGTTCGAAATTCGGGGCCTGAGAAATTGAGCTTAGTTTCATGTGAATAAAGTCTTTATTGTGTGTGTTGGATCGATTGTCTGGATGGACGCGTATATCGATACGAAAAAGTTAATAATACGAGCGATTCACTATATAGTACAACGTAGTCATTTTTAAACAAACGGCATTTCTCAAATAATATATTATTATTAGTTTTTAATAGCATTTTAAATATAGCTATACAAAACGCACGTAGTAGGACCTTTAGCTATGCCAATATATCGGTAATTGAAAGCTCAACGAGGCGCGAGAAATGTGATTATTAGAACATACTAGCTCATCCTTGACCCCGTGTATACACTTAGCTATTGTGCCACTCGCTGCAGTTCAATTGACCTTGTAACATTTAATCACCTCGGAATGATATACTTTTCAGGTTTACCCACGGAACATGGGTCGTGCTTAATTGTTTAAATGATCGTTTAACTAAAACATGACCCTCCAATTAAGGCAGAGACCAGCTGATATTCCTATATATATATATATATATATATATTCATCGCACGCTTCCTATTTCAGATGTCGACGAATGCGCCGCTGGGAACGTGTGCACGGCGCACGGCGAGCTTTGCCAGAATGTCAGGGGTGGATTCAGGTGTAACCGGATCGACTGTCCACCTGGTTACGTCAAGGATTCGCAGAGGAAAAAGTACGTGCATTACTTAAATATTTTTACTTTATTAGAATAAATATCGGTTAAATCGAGCTTTCGAGGAATGCAATAAATCATACGAGTTTAGAATTTTTACGCATGTAAAAAGAAAAAAAAAGAGAAAGAATTTCAGCGCGAATTACGTAAATTCATAAAAATGAATCGATGAAAATTTCCGTTATCCCTTTACAGCCGATGCGTGCGAGAGAGTCAATTCTGTCCGGCCCACGACCTCAGCTGCTTCCAGCGTCCCAGCCACTACTCGTACAACTACATCGCTTTGGTATCGATGTATCCTATACCGGTGAGCACCGGCCAAGTCGAGTTGTTCACTATGCGAGGCGCCTATCATCTGCCCGACTCGACGGTCCAGTTCAGCGTCGCCTTCATCCAGGCGCGCGCACCGCCCAACATACTACCGGCTACCGAGTCCTGTTTCGCATTACGCAGACCTTATCCCTCCCAGGCGGTACTCGTCATGACCAAGAGCTTGCAGGGACCACAGGATATCGAGCTTGAGTTCACGATGGAGATTTATGGACCGAGCGGTGCTTTTGCCGGCAGCGCCGTTGCTAGGATCTTCATTATCGTTACCCAGTACGAGTTTTGAGCTTAATGCACACCTATTACCTACCTTTTACGAAACCTCGTGAATTTGCTTCATCTGTCTTTATTATACTTTTGTCGGATGCAAGAGAACCTTCTTTTTGTTTTGGACATGTGACGGTCGTAATCATGATAGCTTGCTTGATCAAAACGTCTTTTATTGCGTAAGTTAAAGGTAGAGCCTAAAAAATATACTTATTGGTTTTCTTTAACTATTTACCTCATGTGTGTCTGTGCGCGTGTGTGTATGTGAATTCAACTGCGAGAAGCGAGTAAAAGTGGAAAAACTTGACGCAAATCAACTTCCGCACTTGTTAAGCTTTCAATGAATCAGTTAAATATTTAGTATATACTATTGTATAATGTTGCAGGTATTATAAAAGCTCCAATTACATTTTTTTAAAGTAATGCTCTGTTCGGCACGTGACAATATCAGGGATTTTCAGCTTTATAATTGAATACTAAAAATCTAATGATTGCGTAAAGTCTTTTTATCAGTGCCTTTCATACTATATAACGATAACTACCAAAAAGATTTTCTTTCGATAACCTACATATTAAGCTATGTTTTAGTCTATATGAATAATCATAAACTTAAAATGAACAATGCAATAAGCTCAATAGGCTGCAGTTTGACGAAATGTTTATAAAAAATTTGTTTCAAAAGTTATAGCTGCGTAAAAAAAATATAAGATTGTTATATAAAAGATATTTAGCTTATAGAAATATTTTAAGTCATTTTGAGCCAAATATCTACTCTAAATTCATTTGTCCTTACTATGGAATCTATATTCAATTCTACACACAACTACTTAATTACAATTATTTCTACCTAGTTAAAATTAAGTACGGATACATTGTGCTTAGGGTAAATTTCCCAGTTAATAATCGTAGTGCTTTTGCACATTTATAAATTATCATATATTATGCTTATAATTCAATTTTGTTTGTACATTTTGAGTGTAAAAAGTGTAGATGAGAAGTATTAAACAATGTTTATTGATTTTGAAAACGATTAATCGCCATTTTTTGTATATTGGTCAATAAATGGTAAGCGGTCATCAACTGGTCAGGCTACCCTGTTAAAATTATTTCTTTACTAGACGTATTTTATTATAAATGATATTAAAGTGGTAGTTGTAATTATCAGAACTATGATTCATTATTATTATCATAATTATTATTTTTACTTCTATTATTATTACATGTAAGCATTATAGTGAAACTATAATAGTAACTAAATATATTTTTATAAAGTAATTTTTACTGTAAAAACCATTATAAATAATATAAAATTATATGAAGCGTTTATTGGAAAGTTATGGACATTCCAATGACAAAAGCCAAAAATAATATTTTAAGCAAAATAATCACAGATATCCAATGTTTTAGAAAGCGAAAACCAAAAAAAAATTGTTCGTACATGTTCTTTTAATTGATTTAATGTACTTATAATTGAATGAGAAAAAACAATGTCAATATGAAAAAAATGTCGTTTCAAATGCTTAAAAAAATAGAATTGTGACATCTTTGCTTGTGATAAAATATCAATAAAGATAATATTGTATTTAATTACTGTACTTATTTATCTCTTTAAAATAAAAATGTAAAAATTGAAAAGCTAGTTTATTTAAAAATAAATATACTCAAAGCGACAAACAAAAGGATATTGGTGGAGCTAAATGTGGTTGGAACAGAAGCCATGGATGAAAGGGAACAATGATCGGGTCAAGTAAGAAGAAAAGCACAAGATTTTCGACCTTGAGATCCTTACGAAGTTCTTTATTGAGATTCTTATCGCGCACGCGACCAAGTAACTCGCATAATGCACTCGATGGTGCAACAGATAGTTGCTTTTCAGCTCTTTTCGCTTGCATACTCTCACTACAATTGGAGAAAACTTCTGGTAAAAAATAAAGGTCGCGGCATCGACCTATCCGGACAATTTTTTTCGGATGACGCCGCCTAATTTTTTTTTTCGTAGGTTATATAACGAACGTAATGAATCATCAACGCGCGACTTTGTGAGAGTAAATATTGTTTCTGACTTGATTTTCTTTCTCACCTCTCAGTACATATGACAATCGCATCTACCCTCGCAATAAAATCTGAAAATCGTTTGAGGGAAGTACACGAAACATAAAAACGCTAATATTCTCTTTAACTATGTTCCAGATATACAAACTCTATTTATATATATATTTATAAAAAAGGACTCGTGTCGGTACAAATCGATCGACGCCAATTTTCCATTCACTTATCATCCTTCGCTGTTTTTCGTACAAAGACGACCTCGAAGGTCGCCCGCCTTAATATTATAGACTTCGTTTGACATTTCTTCATTCGAGTACCAAGTATTGTTGATAACTTTGATAATAATTGTAATTTATGTTTAATTATGATATATGCTATAATACGAGAAATAACAATGCACGGATATATTTATGTCAACCACCTGGCGCTTGCATCTGAAGCATCGTTTGAAAAAACGATTTAAACGTTTTTAATCGACAACTTGGGTTATTCGAGTGTATTGAATAACAGTTTTTCAAGCTTTTGGTTGCGATCTCTCAAACAAAGTACCTGTAATTAAATTTTTATCTGTACGCGGTTATTCATAACTTTGTACATTCCAATAAAACAAATTTTGATTGTATTCTATTAGTACAGTATTAACAAATTAAATTTTCTAATAAATCATAAGTATACACAAATTGATGCCATTATTAAATGACAAATAAACGTATAAACAATATAATATACTTTTGAGATTGAAGATTCTCTGAATCTATCATCTTTTTCAATAGCAAATTTCAAACTAAAAATAGGATATTTAACATTCTTAAACGATAACTTTTTCAATAAACATAAGCCTTAACAAGAATTTTGTAACAATATAAATTTTACCTAGTACAACTAAATCAATGAATCTTTGCAAGTGTGAAAAAAAAAATTACATAATATTTAATTCAATATTGCCAAGGCTGAATTAAAATGATTTGTAATATATCATTTAAAACCACTATTATTTATCGGAATATAAATCTTATAACTTATATTCTACGAGAATAGTAGCATTGTTTTATTTTATATTCAAATCACTTTAGAAGATTGATTAAATTAGTCCACGATGCAAATTAATGTTCAACAATGAAAGGGAGCAAATCGATTAATCATCTAGTACGAAAACTCAGAATTCACGTATATATACGAATAAAATGTAACACTCGAATCACTCAAGCTCTCTGGCCATTATAGATCGGACCAGACTTATACATTACATTCGATTAGCAATAATAGCAAGTTAATCGCTTCGCATCGCAAACTTTTTCGGGGAAGTATTATATATATCACATCCATATCGACTTTTCCGCGATCGCCAAAAGTAAACGCAGTCTTGCGGCTGCTGGCAGTGTAATTCTGCCAAGTGCTCTACGTGAGAGGGCTTTTTTAATCTTCTCCTCTTTCTTCTTCACCTTCTTCTTACTCCTTCTTCGTTATTTCTAGGCGCACTTGGAGAACGCTTGACTAGGAGGCGCGAGCACGTGCGCCTCGATGACTTCTCTTTCTCTCCCTCTCTTTCTTTCTCTTTCTCTCCCTTTCGCACCTAAGTACAATCTATATACAATACAACGCGTATCGTATATAGCACATCATTTTTTATACATATCTATTGAATATCTCGATTAATCAATCATTATCACATCATCGTTGTTTTGGTTAAACTCGTTAATTAATCGGTTTATTCGCATTATTGTTAATTAACTATATTTTATAGTTTACCTGGTGAAGGAATTTGCTGTTAAGAAAAAAAGCTTATTGAATTGGAATTCATAATGGTTTTCATCATGCAAAGAAAAGGAAGAAAATGTATTATTTAATGAATAAATTTAGAGAAAATGAAAATGAAACAACTGAATCAATTGTTTCATAATTTTCTCTTTTAAAAATTTTAACTTAAATATTCTTTGCCTCCTTTTTGCTTGAAAACATTTTATGCATCCAATTAACAAAATTACTATTGATTACTTTGATCCTATTTATTTTATACATACAGTATAATAAAATCAATCAATAAAGTAAAGATTATTGAATCTTTCTGATAACGTCAAATTCCTTCATTAGTTAAGCTATATTATTCATCTGCCATCGGATGAATGATACACATGCTAAATGGTGCGTTTACGACGCAGCAGTCGGAAGTATTTGATTGATTAAATCGAGGAGTCTACAAACGATTAATAAACTCACTAATCAACAATAACGCAACCGCCCTACTGTATCGTGTGCGTTTTAATATGCTTGGACCTCTAAATCTTAAATTTTATTTCTTCTCCATCTGGCTTTTAGAATGAAAGAAAAATTGTTAGGTAATCAATGGCAGAAATTCTTATAATGAAAATCGGAGGATGCTTTAGTACAAAAAATTAATTCAACCTATTTATCGCTTTTTGGCACTCGGACACACTCGATAATCGATCATAGAAAGAAGCAATTCAATGACCTTTAATATCTTGCAAATTTTACACGACCTCGTAAAATTTAGATCCGAGTTAAGTACGATTTATACATAATCATATGTTATGGAAGCATAAAAATTTATGGCTATCTTTCATATTTTTTACAGTAATTATAGATTCTCATCAATAGAGTAAAAAAGGTCATTATGAGTGTATTACAATAACTATGCAATTCAAAACTTAAAGCATCCTCCAGTGCACACTTTCGTACACGACCACATTTTATCAACCTTTTAAATTCGAGATCAGATCATCGACAGCCGAGTAACAATCGTGTCTTCGGTTCAAAACCCTCCAGACTCACTTTCATACGATTCAATAAGCCGAAACACGTACGTTTCGCCCTATCTGAATTTTTAGAGAAATATATTTTTCATTACGTTTCATAAACATTGACTTCGTATATTTCATGTACAGTTGTTACTTTACTAAAAGAATATCCTAGATTATATTACTTTAATAATTGATTATTATTTTTAAAGTCAATGTAAATTGAAATGAGGAAACAAACGATTGACCGAAGTAGCGTTGCCAAATTTTGACAAAGAGAATAATGCTTAACCAAAGTACAATTATTGAAAAAGTTCTATAAAAACTTTTAATAACTATATATACAACTAAGTTGTATTAAAAAAATAAGCAGTATTACAGCAGAAGCATCATCGAATATCAATCAAGTCTTTCTACGAAAGGATCGTTTATCTCCAAAACACATTCGTTCTTTTGCTCGACATTGGAAAGTACACTGACTTCGACACTCGATCTCTTCAGTAGTAGCATTCCAAGTCGAAGAAAGAACGAAGAATGTATTCCTCGAAAAAACTCAGAAAGAACGAGGGACGAGCACATGATTCGCAACAATCGCGAGCGAGCAACGAGTAGCGCTAGTGCAGCTGTGCAGCGTCGAGCTCGGCAAACTCCTTGGCCACCTTATAGACGTAGAGGAGACGTTCGTGCAGCTTGCCGGTGCAGCCGCAATCTCGGAGATCGCTGAGCCAGTAGGTGGAAGCTCGACGCTCACAGTCTATGTAGGTGACGAGATAACCGCCGCTACCTGCGCGCGTCTGACGCTGCGGCTCTTGCGTGACGATCAGCTTCGTGTGGTCGTCGAAGAAGTTCATCTGCAGCAAAGGCACGCTCAGCTCCATGACGATGGCCTTACTGGTGCGCAGCCAGCGGCGCATCAGCGGAACGCCACTGCTGCTCTTGGTACTGCGGCGGCTACTCGCGCCCTGACCCTCGCCACGGTGATCCGTTATTTCGCCACCTGTGTTCACACAGATATGTTTTGACGCTGATATTTTTATATTCTTTGGTGGAGAACCACTGTTTGTGTTGAGGCTATGCCAATGTATAATAATAGTTTTAAAGTAAATACTGAATTTTACAAATTATTACTCTTAGGAGAGAATAAAAGTTTGGTTGCAAGGGAAAAATAATCACTTTTAGAAGCTATATTTCCTAATAGCAACAGAGTAGTTTTTCACACTAATGCTCAGACAAATGTAATTTTTAAATGATAAGATTTGTGGCTCTAAGTCGAAATCCAATAATTAAATTGATTTTCCTTGAGAATGAGTCAAGTGTACGTAAGAATAAAGCTTGTTATTTGATTTTACTTTATATTTCTATGACTTCACATCTTGTACTTTAAATTTCCCGTATTCAATATAAAATATGTGTTATTATGCTGAATAAAATTGCTAATTTAAAAATATTACATTGTCATAAGGTATAATGTATAGAGATTCTACTGTAAATTACAGATATGTATTAATATTGATTGCTCGAATTTTATAAGTTGTAATTTCTCATCGATTTTGAGAATCTATTGAGAACAGTCGTTTCTACGAAAAAGTAATATTCGCTAGAAAATAACTACTCCACAGTCTCGTACAATTACTTTGTTACCTAATCGATACTACGCTCGTAACAGTAGTAGAAATCGCGGAACAAAAAATTCCCGTTCAACGTACCTTCAGCGAGATGTTTATCCATGTAGTCGGTAAAATGTCGAAGTAGTTCGAGTTTCTCTTGCAAATGCGCGGGAACGTTTCGCTCCCGATTGTATCTCGTTACTTCGTCGTCCGTCGACATGTACTCCACTCGCCTGAAATATTTCAAGTTATTAGCGAAAGAGTCCTTGCTTATAACATACTATATAATTTTCACGAGCAGGTGTATAGAAAAATCATAAAACAAAAAACAATTAATGCTATTAATGTCCTATTCTTTATGCGTAGAAAAAATGTGTGTAAAAAAAGTAGCAATCTTCGCGAGTACAGTTGTGCGAAGAAAACAGCTTCATTTCACAGGAGATCCACAAAGAAACGCATTGTCGTGCACGCGAGAAAGAGAAATATTACGAAAAAAAAAAAAGAAAAAACAAAGAATAAGAGCACGTCTAATGTATGATAATAAGACAGTATAGATAGCCAAACAAAGCGGAACAAAAGGATCTAAAAGAAACGCTGAAAATAATGTATTATCACGGCTTTAAACATACACGCCCATATAGTATTTAAAATAGTGTATCATCATATTCTACTTTAAAATGAATGTGCTCTCGCTAATTACAATAAGCGCGCGCCATGCGAAGGCAAAAACCAAATAGCTCGAAAATCGCGTGCATCGATCGTCACAATAAGATAAGTGCGTTCGTCAGTTGGTTTTTAAGGAAGTACAATATTTGACAGACGCGATAATAGCATCATAACAATTTTGCGCGGCATAATTTATGAAACGAATTAAATGCTTAATGTATTTTTAAAAAACTATAAAGTTTTTGTAGACAGGCAAATTACCAAGAATGAATAATTCATGCAGTATAATTTTAACTATAATTAATGCTGCTGCGCATATTTGACACCTTAAATATGTTGAATTCTACGATAAATATTTGATGATAAAACCTCAAACATTTTTTAATAATCATCTATGAAACGTTAAGAAATATTACTTATGTCGACTGCACTCTACTATAAACTGACAAAGATTTTTCTATTGGTCTTACAGTCTAATCAATATTAATGGGCAATCAGACTGCCCTTGTTTATAATCACGCCCGCAGAATGTTTTTTCAGGTTTAAATATAAGTTTATTTCAGATTCTGCGGCGGCGATTATAAACAAGGGCAATCTGATTGCCTATTAATATTGATTAGACTGTAAGACCAATAGAAAAATCTTTGTCAATCTATGAACGGTCACACTTTAGCACGACTTTGTAAGATTTCGAAGCTCAAGCCCGTACCTCCTATCGTGAGTGTAGCTCATCTTGGTGCTATCGTTGAAGAGCACGCCGACGGACCTGTCCGACAGCTGGAAGACCAAGCCGTACTTGTTCGAGTAGTCGATCCACTTGGTGACGAAGAGGGGCGCGTAGTCGGCGATCAGGGGCGGATTAGATCTGGGCCTCGGGCCCTTGGCCGTCGCCGCCAGACACTCCTCCAGCGCTCGGCTGATCAGCTGACTGGGCGTGAAGCCACCGACGAGGCTAGCCGCGCCCTCGGCACCCGCCGCCCCCAGCGCCTGCTGTTGCTGCTGCTTTTTGCCGGCCTCGAGGCACAGGACGCTGCTGATGCGCTGCCGGAAGCGCGGCAGCTTGGGCAGCTTCCAGCTCGCCAGCCAGCTCGACACCTTCTTCTTCTTGCTCTTGCTCTTCTTGCCGTCCTGCGACTTCTGAGACTGGCACTGTAGCTGGTTCGGCTGCTCGTGGATCGGATGATCAAGCTGATTTGCCTGTTGCGATATATACATATATGTATAGATATTTTCTTTTCTTACTTTTTGCTTTCGTGCGCCTCGATCTATATATGCATTGGGGTTTCGATTTGCCTCCTTTTTCTGGCTACTTGTTTGAATTACTAATGGATTCTTGTTAAAGAGTGAGCTAGTGACTTTAGTTTCCAGTCCATTCCCTTTTCTGACTTTGCATAAAAATTAATGCACAGCTATTTCACATTTCTGTGCATAATTGAACAATGTTAAATGGAACTCCGGAAGACAGATTGTACAAGAGAAACGAAAGTTACAATTATGGTTCTTGTAAGTTAATATAGTTTCTGCACTATAAATAATACGATAATAAATGTTCTGTTAATAACCTAAAATTACTTAGTAATAAAACGCAATGATATATAGTTGAAACCAAAAGCGTAGAGCACTAAGAACACCAGTTCTTACAGTTCGTAATGTTCTATAATTAAGTTATTATCACTTAATTTTATACACAAAAAAAATTAACATACTTAATACGTTCAAGTATAAGAAAATAGAGATAATGCGAAGAATGAAAAAGAGTTAGTCGTATAATTACCGCGTTATTATTGATAATGTAATTAGATTTTTTTGATACACTTTCTTTTGTTATATGTGAAGGCGAAAGTTATACAAGATTTGTTAAAAGTGTTGTTAGCATTGTATAGAATTTTTTTCTGAGAAAAAGCGGCTAAGTTATTAATGTCAGTTATTATGGCATACGTTTAAGTTATTAATATGAACTTTTAGGACAAGGACAAGTAACCATTGAGAGCTTAAACGAAATGTGTCTAGCCTTGGACACTCTGGCATATTATCAGTAAATAAATACTTCTGCCAGTATTTTATAAGATTCAACAATAATGGATTTGCAGAGGCTCCTTTAAAAATTCGGAAAACTCGATACTCATCATATGAATAAAAAATGATATCCTATGAAAGCTTTGGAACCAAAATCGAGGGATTATCGAATAATCTGAATCGTTCACATATCGATCGCATCCCCGAGCAAAAACTCGGAATTAAAAACTTTCTAATGACCTTATTATGTAGGTGCTGTCCGGGCGACGAGTTGAGGCTCGAGGTGAAGCTTGTGAGGGCGGAGGCACGCTCGATGAACGACAGTCTGGGCGCCTGGTTGCAGCAGCTGTCGGGCAGACTGGCGGGGACGTATTCCTCCGTTAGGTAGGGATGCGCTTTGACCAATTCGAGGGAAGGCCTCAGATCGGGATTCGGCTGTAGCAGCCAACGAACGAGATCCTGACCGGCCCGCGAGGCCATCGTGTCGTCCAGCTCCTTGTAGCGGTGATTGCAGATACGCGAGTACGTCTCCTTGAGGGTGGACGAGTCGAATGGCGGCTGACCGACCAGGAGGGCGTAAAGGATGCAGCCGAGCGCCCAGACGTCCGCCTCGTAGCTGTACGACTGCTTGAAGAGGACCTCCGGTGCTATGAAGTTCGGCGTGCCGCATATCGTCCTGCAACAGTCGAAAAAGCAATGATTGTAGTTGAATTTCCAACCACAAGCTTATCTCGTAATGTTTCAGATTTGATCTTGAGTAACATTGATGAGACGTATATACTAAAGCATAGAGATGAACGAATAAATTAATCAATAATTGACGTAAATTATTGCTTCAGTCTTTATTTTTATGCCTATATACTGTACAGTATAATAATAACCATGCAACGAAGTTCTGCTTTTTTATTTAATAGCGTAGAATTTATATGCAAGATTTATTTGAATAGTGTTCTCTGGAATTTTTAAGAGCACATTTAAAAAAAAAAAAAAAAAAAAAAATTCTGGCTTATTGATCACTTCATCGGAATCTTGTTTGTAAAAATTACGCTATGCAATAGTCGCTATAGATTCGATCTCTCTCGCACGGAATAAAGATAATATTTAGTTGGACTTGACAATATTATGCTCGCGGAAATGAATTTGACGTCCCATAAGTATCATCGACTATAACTACGCGCACGCAATTCGTTACCGCAATGATTACCTAAGGAGGAGAGAAAAAAAAAGGAAAAAGGAAGCAGCGAGAAATGTATACACGCGTTTAAATAGTATGTCATTACTCATTTCGCTGTATAGATTATAATCTGGATAACGGTTGCAGCGATACCTCGACGATTTTATCTATATAGGATATACGAGTTACAGTTAAGCAGCGTCTGGCTAAATTATGCAGGCAAATATACGGGCAAATGCATGAATCAGTGTTAAAAGCTGATCATGTGTAGCCATGTGCCGCGGTGACGTCACAATATATAATTGACATAGCGTTTGTGCGCGGACGGTCAGCGTCATCGATAATATACACTACAAGCGCCTCCGCTTGGCGGTTCGCTCGGCTTACAATTATTAACAAAAAAGAAAAGGTAACGCGCGAGCCATAGACGAGGCGGAAAATCTAACGTAATATAAATAAATGGGAAAGGTGATCCCTCGGACGTTCAATGTCATAATTATAGATCCTGTGCTTGATGCTCTAAAAATACTATATAGACATCGCTTAATCGATATTCCACTATAACTTTCTCTCTCTCCCATAAACTTATCCCTTTTTATGGCCTTATACACATTTATACTGTGTATATCGTTGGCGTGAACGTAGTATCGCTTTATATTTTAAGTTCATTAAATAAAACGAGAGACAAAGAGAGGGAGAGAGAGAGAGAGAGAGATTGCGTTATCGCGGTAATTCATAAAAAAAGAAGACACGTGAGACACTGCGGGGCATATTATTAAGAAATCATGTTCGCACATGTGCCGCGTGCGATTATATTTTTGTCAACACATAACGTAGTATATAACGATTAAGTAAATGGGAACAAGGAAGCAGAGATAAAAAAATCTTTTCTTACGCGTCCATAAGTGACGACCCGCGAATCTTCGCATCGATAAACTTGAAATACGCAGAAAAAAAAATATTAACCACGTTAGCTGCAACTCGGTTTAAAAAGAAAAAGAAAGAAAGTATATATTCGCAAGGTGTATATACTTTATAGTCTCGACATTTGAAAAAAATAAAAAGGTTAATAACTATTTCAGTCTTTTTTCGTGAATCGAAAGCTATACTCGGTAATATTGCTTTGACAAGATATTGAGTATATATTATATACATGCACATAGTCGCACTATTGCATCCTGCCGTATAAAGAAAAGGAATAGGAATATAGCCAGTGCGATCATATGGTTACATATATATACATATATAAATGCGCTGTCTTATAATTTAAATTTAATTCCGCAATTATCACGAGCGAGTAATGACATGTTCCATTATACAGTGCAGTTTTCAACCATGGACTGAAGTTTTTGCTTTCGTCGAACGGTAAACAATGCGCGTATACATTGTAGCTCGCGCATAGCTGAGTATATTTATATCCGTATACCTTTCGCACAACTTACGACTTGTGAAATAAGAGTATGCTGACTCTGTGGCTACTTTCGATCGCCCATTAGAACGATCGTGTTTCTCCACTCCCAATATATAACATATACATACTTGCATTTATAGGAAAACGTCTCAAGAAACAATGTATAATAAACGCTGGTGGAAGAGTTTGAACAAGTTGAATTTACAATCAATTCGAGCCAATGAATCTGAATTCTAGTTCCAATACTTATGTTGGCGAACTGTTTAATTACAGCTTCTTTAAACCTACATGTGTGAGATAATGAAGGAAATAACTCTTATAAAAGGCAAAACTGAAATATACAGATGTTATAGGAAAGGTTGTGACACAAATAATTATAATCAATAATGAAGGCAAGCATGAGTATATTGGGAGTAGAATTCCGATTCAATCGGCTCGAATTGATCGTCTGTGAATTGAATTTGTTCAAAACTATAATCTCTCTTTACTGCTGTGATCGAATAATGTTGCTTTAGCATAATTACTCACACTCTGCGTCTCTGTCCGTCAGGTTGCGTGGCGAGTCCGAAGTCGCCGATCTTGACGATCATGCGCTCGGAGAGGAACATGTTGCCGGGTTTGAGATCCCGATGAATGACCTTTTGGGAGTGTATGTAGGCGACGCCGGTCACCATCTGCTTCATGTAGTAGCGGGCCTCGGGTTCCGTCACCTTGCCCCGGTGTTTCAGCACGTGCACCAGACTCTGTAACCGAACGAAAGGAGAGAGGCAAGGCTCTTAGTCATATAATACGCCAATTCTTTTACGCTCAAGTATCTTAAACATTTTTTTAGCCCATTCGTGGCGATAACCTATATATGTCGCATTTCGGAGCTAATCGACCGTGAGGGCATAGAAATGCGTGTTAAGTTTTTTTTGGCTGTATAGAATGTCAGTGTAAAACTTTGATTATTTTTATTGTTTTATTATACCACGATTATCATCTATATAATATGATTTGTGAACTTCTTCAGTTTTCTCTATATCTTTAATTCATGACATTTCCGCCATACGTAACATCTAAGTAAGACTGCGCATAATCTTTTTCAATATTAAATTTCGTTCGATTATCAAGCGATGTACACGTGACATAATATTATAATAATGAGTCAAAGTCAGTGGCCCGTTATTTTCGTTCGAGTGTATCATATATAGATTCTTAGATTCCGGTTGCGCGCCACAGTTTTAAAAATATAACGCGGTGAAAGACCGTATAGCCTCGCGACCTGAAATATGAGCTTTTCTTTTCCCTCCCGACGACCAAAGCCGACCGCCACATTTTCGTATATACTCGCGCCTCGTCGTCAAAAATCTATACGTGTATTACATGCGATCACGGAAAGGCCGATTTATCTTACAACTATTGCACAGCTATTATATATCACAAGAATATCGTCAGAGACAGTAACTGAATAAGTACGGAAAAATAATAATCAAATCCACTTCTCGATCTCCTTTCGTAAAAATATCGTCGAACATCCGTACAACGAATATGGAATTGAGAAATTTCCGCTGTACGTATAATAATATAAATGGCATCCTGTATAGTTGCAGCAACACCCAACTATTTGGCACGTGCTACGTTAAGGTCTATTTGAATCAGCTAATGATTTCCCATGGTTTCGCGCGTTCCAAGCACCTTATACATCTATTAAATTCCATTCCGCTACAATAAAACCGTGTATATATATATGTATAAGGCCAAATAGGCGGTGCGGCGCGAAAATCGTATATACGTATCTATAAAAATGGTTTTACGACTGCAGCAGCCCATTACACACGACACACGAGTATATATATCTCGTACGAAAGCTATATCGCGAATATGCGGTCACTACTGCAGCATGGCTGTATATATAACAGCTAAACTCGAGTGTGTGTGTGTGTGTGTGTGTGTGTGTGTGCGTGTCTATGACCACCTGTTAAAAGAATGCCGTAAGACGCGAGTGACGCGAATATAGAAAGGCGCATTCTGTACAAATTTACGAGATCCTTGCACCTAGACACTATATATATATATATTCCGACTTACATACATATACAGGGTGTACAAGCCTGTACAGCACTGAACACACTTTTGCAGGTATTATATGCACGTATCGTATATATCCGCATCCTGACTGCACGTGGGTTATTGGGTTATATAGTGGACAAAAGGTATATTACAATGCGCTAGTCTAAGTTCCGTGATATTGGGAATAAAGCTTTTGATCAATTGTCCGCGCATATACGCATCTATGTACTATCTACAAGTTTATTGCTGCCCGCAATACTTTGTATATATATATATATATATATATATCATATAATCAGGTAAAAAGTTTATACAGAAACACCCGTTGCCAGATATATAGATACACATCGCGGTTTAGTTTCGTTCTCGTATAATAAAACACGCGAGCGTTTACTCGGTATCGACCTCGTGCATAAGTTGCATAGACATTACGATGAAAAAGTGAAAGCTATATAGGTACTGACGAAGGTACGATATTCGTGCGCGCGTTTTGAGCGAATCAAATATGGAACACCCGGATTTTTCGTCTCTAATCCGCGTCACACGTATACATACATGTATATGTACATACAAGGGACTCGCTCGCGCACACCCGAAATACTTTATCGAACTCGCTCTGACCTCGACAGCTATTTCAGCGATGCACGCAATTCTCTCTCTCTCTCTCTCTCCTTCTTTCTCCTATTTAATCCCAATATACATTACTATATACATACTCTGCTGTAATATCGCGGATCTTAGTCACCCCGCGCTTGCTCTTCTCCTATATGGAAAAAAGTGCATTGTATGCGCGCGCCTCTCGATTTCGAGTTCCACGCTCAGCGCGGCGAGAATGTTGGAAAGAAAAGAAGAAAGAGCGAGGTGCGCATTCCAGCGTCGTAGCGTCGGCGCGAAGGAAAGACCGAGTGTGTATAGAGGTTGGAAAAAAAAAGAATCGAGAGTGAGAGAGAGAGAGAGAGAGAGAGAGAGAGAGATAAATAGTTCATTGGACCGTGACGAGGAAGTGCATTCTGGCGAGGTCGAGAACGGCTGCAGCGGTGCGGCCACGAACGAACCAACGGCCTCGACGATTGCACATATCTCTCTCTCTCTCAGTCTTTCTCTCGTTCTGCAGTATATGATAAAACTAACTCTCTATATACCGGGAAGCTGATGTCTCTCTCTTTTTCTATCTCTGCACGTGTGCGTCAGTGTACACACCTCGAGACGTCTGGCAGTGCAACGGTATGCGGAGGATAGGACTTACTTTATAGACGCGTCTAGCGCCCGCGGGTGGCTATAGACATATATATATATATATATATATATAGGGTATATGGCTACCGATTTTATTTCGGCAAAGGAATACCGCGCGCGGTCTCGCGTGGCCGCCAGCAGCAATTATACACGTATATATATATATACGGTGCGTGGAGGGAGTGTACTGCACGCGGGAGGTGATTCTCGCGTTGTGCAGCTTGGTATAACTGTCGTCCTCTCCTTTCTTTCCTCTTTGTCCCCTGTGTGTGTGTGCAGTGACTTCTACTATACATACTCCGCGCGCGCAGCCTCTCCCGTGCGCTTGGGTCAAGGTCGTAAAAACGTCTGTGAACCGGAATACATGATCGAGAGGAGAGGCTCTCTCTCTCTCTCTCTCTCTCGAAAATACCGTTCGCTTCGAGACTGTATATGCACACATATATATACGCTTCGCGAGAGCTGCAAGGGTCAAGTCTGCGACAGAGGCAGAAAGGAGATTTTTTTTTGTTTTTTGTTCAAGGTGCGAACGGTGAGCAAGTTTCGTCGTCTCATTTGTTTTTTTTTCTCAGTATTATATACCGCGCACGCGGGGATTTATTACTGAAGAAAATTACTGGATGTTTCGCATGCGCAGCTCTCTTTCTTGTATATATGCACTTTGTACTTTTGCCTGCATTTTGATGCATTTGAGAGCGTGTAAAAACGGAGCTTCGTTTTATTTTACGCCCCGCGAGCGCATCGAATCGCGTTTATTTAGTATTACCGCGCGCCCGTATAGGTATAGCTATTTGCGACGCGGCTAATTTTGCTCGCGGCCGCGCCGCCGGTGGTGTGTACAACGTAATGTAGTTGTTCGGCATAAAAAATGAAATTATTACGTTATAAACGGTGCAATTATGCCCGCTGCGGCGTATAAAAACTGCGTCAATAGGGGGCTTCGAAAATTTTGGACCGACTATCTGCGGGGCTGTATTATACATATATATTGTGCGGGGATGGCGGGCGTTCGCGAGGATCTATAACGCGAGCGAGCAAGCTATTATTTTCAAAGATCATTCTCTTCCTTTTAACCGAGTTTAATTAGTTTTTTAATATCACACGGGTGGAAGAAGGACGATATTTTACAAAAGCTTTTAAAATTTATGATGCGAGTATGTACGGATTTTTTAAAACCTACTCCCGCTGAAAAGTTCATCATAATTTTTATGATTTCGTTTTTACGTTAAAATTTTATTAATATTGACTTTGTGTTTCTGGTAAAACTTTTTATTGTTCTATTATATTTTATCAAATCTTGCGAGGGAAAATTAAGAATTGATACTTTTCTACATTTTACTTTCTCGAATTTTTAAATTTATATGTAGGAATTGTAGATTTCTATTTTTCTGTATCTACATTACAGGTCTTACAATAAAGTAAAAACACCGTATAAAAATATTAAAATGAACATTTTTGTATAAATAAATATTAATATACTAGGATAGTTTTGTACTAGGATATTTTTATGGTGCTATAAAACCAAGAATACGGAATTAGATAATATTTTGCTTTTCTGGTCGCAACTCTTGAAATTCATGAATGCTATATAGATACTACAGTCCATTGTGCTACAAAATTTCATGCATCATAATTTACAAAAGTTACTGAAAGAAAAATTTGTGATGAAAATTTTTTTGAAAGTTCCAACAACGTACATTTTATATCTAGAATTGCGATTCTAGTGCATGCTTAGTAGGTATTTGAATGACCTAGAAAAATCATTCAAGGCTTGAAAATCGTTGTACTATTTTCATATGTTATACTTTATAATTAATTATTATTGAAGTCTTGATAAGTATACGCAGAAATTTCACTTCAATCAGAAAATAATTATATAAGTAATTTCTGTACAGGTTTCATGTAATAATTTTCTAAAATACTTTTGTAATAACGATTGATAAATGAATCGTATTAAAAATGGGCTCTACGGTGATCACCACGTTTTTTAAGAAGAGCTTTAACTTTATTATTAACAGGTTGCGTATAAAATAAATTTTGTAAGTATTTATCCATGTCAGTCACTGTGTATTTTAGCTTTATGAAAGAATGTTATACAGTTCTTGGTCTTTCTCAATAACATGTATATAAGTAGTTAAATGTAGTCGAGATGGTTTTTTTATTGGGCCCTTTAACTCGCATCTAAAATAAGCTGTCAAAAAAAAAAAAACATTCGTTAACGGGAAACCGGAGGAGTATAGTTGTAACGTTTACGGTTTCATACTTTTTTCGTTCAATTTTCAATATTTTAACATTTTGTAAGTTGAACCCGATTCTGTGAACAACAAAAAATTGGGCTCAACTCGAAAAATGTTGAAATATTAAAAATTGAACGAAAAAACTATGAAATGTAATCGTCGGTAACTATGCTCCTCCGGCTTCCCGTTAATATTTATTTTTTATGCTTGGTTTCATTGCACGTAATAAAATTGAAAACAAAACTTAAGAGTGAATGAGTTAGCTATAAAGAATGTAGGTTTTAAAATTATATTTTATTCCATTATAAAATTTCGAAATAAAAAAAGGTTTCGAGCTAATTTTTCGAAGAAAAGAGAAATAAAAGTTTTTTTTTATAAGTGCAAAATATGAGTAAATGTAATAAAATAGTATTCCTGATTTAAAAATTTTGTTAATGTGATACATTTCATATTTCGCCCCAAATCATGGCACTCCATTTATTGTGGATGTATATAATAACTGGGTTGTAAAAGACGTGGGAGGTAAAAGCGACAAGCGATTTTATAAAGTATTTTATTTCATATCGAGCATGATATATTACGTACATATCGCTTACATGGCTGAATGACTATTATTATCCATCATCCTTTAGTTCAAATAATTTTTATTTATGTACAAGTATAAAAAGAAACCTTTGCAAATTTCAAACTTACAATTTTTTCTTTGATGTTATACGTGACCTATAATTTAACTGCTGTACTAATAAATTTTTAACTTTTATAATTTAATAAAGTTATATAGCTATTATTTTTATACAATTTATAGAAGCATATAAACACAAATTAATATTACTAGCATAAATTTAATTAATATATTTAATAGTGATACGAAAATAAATGTTTATCGTGTTCATTAATTATTAAAATATATATTATAAATCTTTTTATTATTTTTTAAATTACACATTAGTTTATTTTATTACTTTTGTACCTTACAGTTTTAAAGGAAACCAGTCTGATAAGGTTAAGCATATTTTAGTCCAACTAAAGCGTATCTTACATTATCAGAGAAGGTAAAATAAAAATAATACACGCAACGACATAAAATTCATGGTGGCTAAACTGCGTAGCTATGTGAAAAAAGTCGAAGCACCAATGGGAGCTCGTGACGCATTCTTCGCTAAATTGCGATAGGAGCAGGATGTAAAAAACCATTTAAAGATACAAAGTGGGATTTACCTTTTTCGGACAGGCTTCCAGCAGCATGTAGACGTTCAGAGTGTCCTCGAAGTAATGATGCATTTGCACAACGTTTACGTGATTCAACTCCTTGTGAATCATGATTTCGCGAACGATCTGGCCAAACAGATAAAAGGTAGCGGTATTACCTTCCATTTTGCAACTTTTTCGCATAACAGTTTTTCTATTGTCAAGTTTTCGTATCGATAAAGTGAAAATGAGAAATGTAAGAATCAACGATTCTATCTGTTGCTTCGAGGTATCACTGACTATTGAATTGTTCTCTCTTCAAAATTTATTATATAAGCGGAGAATATTCTTACCTTCTGCATATGAATTTTCTGCATTTGATGCTTTGGAATTATTTTACAGGCATATTGCTTTCTCGTTACAATATCGGTAATGAGATATACTCGTGCGAATCCACCCTGAAACAATAACAGTTATTATAATGCATTACAAATATTTTGTTTAGTTGTAATGGGTAAAATATTAATGAATTCGTTCTATAAAACAGAAAGGGTGTAACAATCAATTGAACAAAGAATGTCGGATCAAATCAATTATTCCATACATATATAAATCGTTAAAGCTGGGTGATCCATTTCCATCAGGCGGTAACAAACTGTTGTTCTTATTCAACAGAACATTTTTATATCCTTACGACTTTTACCCTCATAAAACATTCTCATAAAATTAGCCTCTGAACAGTGACCCGAATAGTTACATAATACATCTAGTTCTGTATATAATTCTGTGTATAATGTCTGCACAAAGTTAATGCATCACATTTATTCAATTTTTATTGAATATTTTGTATATCCTGCTGCATTAATAAAAAATCCCATTCATTCATTTCAAAATAGCTTCGCATCCACTTACTTAATTATATAAAAATTATATTATCCCATCGATACGCAGGCGCTTAGTATGTTACATATTCTTTTAAAACAACGTGGGCATGCAACAGCAAAAAATTCTCGTTGCAATCGTTAATCGATGAAACGAGAAAAAAAAAACTTGAATCACACACATAAATATATAACACATAACTCGTATATATCTGAGTTAAGAACGCATCTATTATTAAGCACAAAGACAATTTTTTCATGACATCTCGTTTTTATAAAAGAGAAGGAAGAGTTGACGTCTATTTCGGTGCAGTCTGTGTAAACCAGCATCTCAATCCATCCGTACAGCCAGTATCATTAATAGATCGTATAAGCTCGTTGTCGAACCACGCACCTCGCGCTTTCCCATCAGGAAAAAAAATATAAAGAAAATGTACCCCTACACGGTATAAATTAGAATCACACATCGCCCGCATCGGCTGTTAATCTCGTGCATCGTTATATATATATGTATATATAATAAACAGAAAAGCGGCCCCGCAGATATGATATAGACGACGAGTTCGTGAACGGTGTTAGGGGATCACGGCGCGCGCTCGAATCTAAATAGCTGCCCCGCTGCACACGCGTTAGTTGCCGAGGTCTCCCCTTCCCCCCCTCCATCCTAAATCAGAGTGACCGCGTATTTTCGAAAAAGAGCCCGCCTGCAGCACGTCTACTCGCGGGCTTCGGGCCAAGCCAGCGGTTCGAAAGTCGAAAATAAATATATACGACCGTCTGCAGTGCACAGCTCTCTCTGTGTGTGTGTGTATATGTGTGTGTGTTTAACAGGTTGAGCGGTTGCGAAAAGGCCGCGCGAGAGGAGGAGAGTCTCGGTTTCGTTTAGACTCGAAGCGTCCCCACACACGCATCCGATAATTGAAGAAAATTTGGCCGTCCGCGACATTCAGACATGTCTGGGTTATTAATCGCCATAACGTTTTCGCGCGCTCTTCTTTGAGGTTGCGCGTTCAAGGTGAATTCGCGGCTCTTTCGGAGGCTCTTTCGCACATTTTTGCGCGTGGATTATTTATTTTACGAGTTTAGTAAATGTGTGTGTATTCGCGTCTTGGTTATGTATAGCGTTTGATATTGAGATATACTTTTAGAGTGAGATTGATATTGTATGACGGTGGCGCTAAAACGAATATTTGCGCGAGATATATACCATTCCGATGCATCTGCGTATACATGTTAATGAGAGACGAATTAGTATAATGTGTTATACGTATGAAAATTATTTTGACATCGGCCAGACTGAAAAAATATATATCCATTTGAGTATGAATGTGATTGAAGTTTTTTTTTTTTTGAGATATAGCCAAATATGTGACAAAATGCATTATATATAAACATGAAACAAGTTTACTTACGACTCTTGTATCAAGATCGTTTTAAAATACAGATAATTATATTTATTTCGGATCTTAGAGTATAGATTTCGTACCGGAAATAGGATAAACTATTTACGAATTCTACGTATAACTTAATGATTTAATGTCTTTCTATTTATTGGGTTTTCATATACATATATAACTATGGACACTTTTAAAATTACATTTAACGACCGGATACTCATTTCGCTTCAAATATTAGACTCTGTCTTACAGTTCATTCATTAGTTTGTCAACTTTGAAAAACGATACTGCTACCTCCAATTTTAAGACGCGGCATATTAAAATGCAACGATAACGAGTAGTAGGAAAGTCGAATATTTTAAAATAGGAAAGCTTAAAGAGCCGATGAAAACTACACTCTACATCGAGCTATGAAACAAAACACCTGGCCGGCGTTAATTTCCAATCGCGCGAATCGGTCGCTCGTCTTTTCCTTTCACATATTATGTATACCCTCATTGTTGTGAATCGTCTGCGCACGCAGATGCGCTCGGAGAAGGTAAAGGAAAAATAATAAATAGCGCCCACCTTGCCCAGCAGCTGTCCCTTCAAGTAAGCGTTGCCCTTCTCCGAGTCGACGACGTAGCCGGTGTCGGGCTCGTTGGCCAGTGAGCCGTTGCACGAGGAGGTCGAAGGCGCCCCCGAAATTCCGCCGGCTCTGCTCTTGACCACAGCGTTACGTGGCCTCCTGACACCTGCCGCCCCGTTGTTCGACGTCGTCGTCGTGGTCGTCGTGGTAGTGGCCGTTGTCGAGGCCAAAGTACCGGCGAGCCGCGTCGACGATGAGACGTCCACGTAGGCGCCCGAGCTTGGCGTCGACGAGGACTGGCTAGCGCTGCTCGGACTCCCCGTTTGCTGATTCTGTAAGACGATCGTTCGATTTTCTCCAGAGGACGTAATGGCATGGTTTTAGATTCGGGAAATTAAATGAACTCCTGCGTGAACGTATAGTTTAGCGAGAATACTAATATGAACAAAGTTTTCAAAGCATATCAAGCTTATTTACAAAAATATAGTTTAAAAAATAAATTACATTTATTTGAAAATCTGTTTGTCCGTTCCTAATATTTATAAGCTTTATACCTTAACGCACTTAGTTTCTTTCTTTGACTGCGGTCTAAAGAGACAGACAAAATTTGAATTGACTTATACAGTTCATAGGCAGTTATACTGGTTTTACTCAATTAACGTATTCAATTGCAATTGCATTGCCCCGTCCTCGAACTAATGTACATATAATACAGTGTATATAAATATCAATCGCAGGACGCAAACTGAAATAAGGCTGCATTAGAAATCCTCCATTACCTGATGGACGTGCATCAGATGGAGTTGCTGCTGGGTAACGACCTGGAGCTCGCTGCTGCATGGCGACTTGGGCTGCGTGGCTTTGTACGGGTAGCCCGGATGCGAGGAGTAGGAGGTCTCGGACTCGAGCGGTGCCGAGGAGCCGTAGCCTATGCTGCCGGTCTCGGTGCAATCGCTACGCCGTCGGTCTCGTCTCACTCGGCGGTAGGAGCTGCCCGCGAGCGACGAGGAGGCAGCTGGACTCTTCTTCTCGTGCTCCTCGACGAGGCGGAGCGACGAGGAGCCTGGGCTCTGCTGGTCCGATGAGGCCCGGGACCCTGGGCTATGCTGGTCCGATGAGACCCGGGATCCTGGAAAACGACGCGTGCGCACGGCTGGTTTGAATTTTGGTGTCTCTGCACACGCGGTATCGTTTCTTGATGTTTAGAGGGAAATCTCGTATATGGAGTATGGAGTATACGGTTATATTGAAGTCTATATGCTTTTAGATCAATTAAATACTATGGCGGCGATTACCAGAAAAAGATAAACTATAAAACTCTATAAACCGATAATATCGTATTGGAATTTTTCTCTACCAAGATAATTTATACTGTTATGTAACTTTAGAAGACTCGTCCCATAATCATTTTAGTAGAGTTAGTTTCTCCGCTCGAGAGAATAGATTTATACTACAATTAGATCCATACGATTTCGATCCACTCGGTGCAATTTGAAACTCGCTTCGACTGATTCGCGACGAGGCTACTGAGTAAAACATTATAAACTGGAAAGAAATCAGCGCTGAGTAATTGACATGTGCCTCGATATCAAACATTCTGCGATAATTTATAGGAGATCGGGGAGCATCGTTCGTGACGCTCTTTCCATAATGTCTTATAAATTATAATACGAATAGCTGCTGCAGCGATCAGTTCAACGCCGACACGTGCAACGTAATACTCGACTACTTCTCTAATTTCATTATTTACCTTAATCTTGTTAAAACTGAATTATGTAAGATTTTTTCTCCAAATATTGACACGTTGTTTTAATTTTTGTCTTTTACAGAATTTTTTCACAATTATCATTTACGCGATTTAACAATGTTTAATTAAGTACAGGCAAATAGTATTTTTTATTATTTCATTAACTAATTGATAATAGGATAATTGAGTTTTTTTAATATTTATTATTATTAAATAAAATTTTAATTAATGAATAAAGCTTGAAGCTTTATTTTTTTTCTTGCAGTAGAAATTATTGGACTTTGTTAAATTTTATATTATTATAAAACTAATTATATTTTTGTATGTTTGCAAATTATCAAATTTTCGTCGGTTTATGCACGGAATAAAAATGTAAATCTTGCATATTTAGTGATGCGGAAAACAAACGCGACCATTTTTCTACAACAGGTTTTCATAATATCAATGAATTAACCAAGAAATTTCTGTATCCGGAGGCCAGTTGTGTATATTTAGGATCTATAACGGTAAAACTAATCTTTTTCAATGTAATTTTTATCTTATATCAGTAACTTTCCGGTCTATTTTGAATGTAGTCGAACAGGCTTTTCCGTTGAGATTTATAAAACCTCAAATATAACATACTGACAAACCAAACCTATAAATTCAACAGATTTACTTATTTTTTCGACTGATTACGCAACTATTACTAGTCTTGTAGTTGCTGATAAGTGTTCTTTAAAATGCATATAAAAATTAATAATTATTGCGTTGCACTTATAAGTGAAAGTTGTATGGATAATAAATTGATGATAAATTTAGATATTTGTTTACGAGCAAGCTGAAAATATCGAAGTTATGGCTTTATTTCAATATAGAATCTTTCTCTACAAAAATAGTGTCATGTATTACGAAATTTACTTAGATAACAATATGATGCAAATCTTATTGCCTAATCTATGTATCCTATTGAAAACGCAGTAAACCTTCTCGTTTCATAAATTAAATTATACTTATATGAATACAACGATGATTTGCAAAAAAAAAAAAAAAATAGTGGCAGTTTTACCAAACAGTTTTATCTCTTGCGTTTCTCTACAAATCACAATTTTATTCGTATACCGTAGTTCTTGAAAGACGTTTAAAAATAATCAGGAAATTCTTTTGCGCATGGAAAAGCCCTGTGAGTAATTCTTGTCTGCGTTAAATGCTTAAAATTAACAACTAAAAAATTCATTCAACGACAACGGTTTCGACGGTTTACACGAATTACAGTAAGTTACATAGATCTAAAAAAATCTAATCTCTATTTAATTCGTTGTTGAAAAATAATGTTTATATATTTTAAGTGCCATCAATTATGATGTTAAAAATTGATAAAAATTTACGAACCTATGACTGTATAAGGTTTAATAAATAAATAAATAATTTTATGAGCAGCAAACAAATTGCATGTTAATAAAGTCTTATTAATAATTCATTTATTTAATTGCAAATTACTGTACTTACATTGTACATTTTATTTTTATTTCCTATCCATTTCACTGCATAGGAATTTTGTAAGCCAACGTACCCTAACCATTACGTCTTTTGAAATCAAAACTATCCTATTCAGCTTATGCTGATTTCATGTGACTGGAAATCGATTCCAAAGTAGGCTGACTGGCTAATTTTTTTTCCAGCAACCGAACAATGATGAACTGGGTTTCTCACCTCGATTCTCACATAACATGAAATATTTTAAAATATATCTTTTAATATTTATTATTTTGAAATAATATTTACCTCCTCATTTTTTTTTAATACTTAAGTGAATTTATATTTTTATCTTTATTTATTGGTATCGGAAAATATATGTGAAATAATCGAAATTTTTTTTTAAATATGGTTAAAAACAGTTTATGAAATTTTTAAAAGAAATTCTGCAGGTATAGGTACATATCTCAATTTTAAATAAACGATGATTTGCGGAAAAATTTATTTTTCAAAGATAATATTTGAGAGACGCGGTCATTCATCCTCGAAATTGAATGAGGCTAGTCTCGTAAATAATATAAAATACATGAAACATTGATTATTCTTGAAAAATAGAAGTCAATAAAAATGAAAACAAAAGGGTCAAAGAAAGTTGAAACAATTGTAAGTGCTTTGAAACTTATAAATTTATGTTGATTCCTTTCCTTTCCGTAAGCAAGAAACGAGAAAGTTTATCGCGCAAATTAATAAATTATCTAATTATTACAAAATGTTATAAAAATGCACGCACAATCTTCATGACTATACGTTGAATGCGAAATCGAACCAAGGCAGCACGGAAAATACAAACTCAAACTACTTACTCTCTTCTAAATAGGTATAGTTAGTTAGTGGCTCAATATTATTGTCGTGCCCTTCGTTCAACCGATTCACAAATCACAAACCATTCGTAATCCTACCTACATGTGTACGTTCTCTTATGTTCCTAAACCTTCCTGATTACACATAGTAAACAAGTTTTAAAAGGATTAACGGCTAAACAGCTGAGGAGTATTAGAATGTTCCCGCAACTTTAAAAGTTTAAATGTGTCCGTATTCCTTTTTAATTGTGTTAGTTCGCGAGCCATTTGAATATAGAATATGAACAAAATTTGAAATCATTCTTTTTCGCTGTTCCAATTACTTTGAAAACTCGATTCGCAGATTTGGAATAAAAACGACTCAATGAAGTTTCACAATCAAAACACGCATCGCGCCGCGAATCCTCCCCGCTCAATAACGTAATCGCACAGACGTGCAACCATAACATCACCACGAAATCAAATCGCTGATTCATCTCTCTCACCTGTAATAATCCTCGGCGGACTCGGCGGCTGTGCTACGTCCGCGGACATGTTTATCTCCTCTGTCCTACCAATGGCAAATCCAATACTTCCTCTCCCTGGAGTCTATCCCCCCCCCCCCACAGACACGCACAACACACTGCCTAATATTGCGATCGACCACTTTTTTCTCTCCCTGTATATCCGCGTGTATCCTCAACGACGAGCGCCTCGCGGAATCATCTCGCTCGCTCGCTGGTAAACACAGCACTGAGACAGAGACGAACGATCGGCGAGGCTATATAAGAAGCCAGCAGCCAGACAGACACACACGCGCGTTAGAGTAGAGCTCCGGGTCTGTACTGATGGTCGACGCGAGACTAGTATATAATGATGCACTGGTGAGACACGCGCGCGCGCACGCCCGTGATTCCGATATCGATCGCGCGAAAGCCGACTTCTCCCTCCCTGAGCTCGCGTGTGGGAGAGACTTTGTCTCTTTCTCTCTCTCTCTCTCTCTCTCGTCCAATCCGCGGTTCGTGTCTTTTTACTCCTTCGGACCGCAGCAGCAGCAGCAGCAGCACCGAGGATATTCGGAGTGTATAGCAGCGGCGGCGGGGCTGTTGTTATTGTCTCGGCTTCTGAAAGGGAGCGCGCGATATGTGCATAGAATTGAGGCTGCAGTGTGATGCTGCAGCTATAGAGGAAAATTAACAAGCCAAAGGCTCACGCGTGTATATTAAGTATACAAGGTCGACTCTTTTCTCTTTCTTGGATATCTTCTCACTCTTTCATCCCCGTACGTATTCAGAGCCGGTGCTCAAAAGAGTGCCACTCGACCTTCCCTTCTTTTTACACACGCCGTTGGCTCTCTCTCTCTCTCTCTCTCATTCTCTCTCTCTCTCTCTCTCTTTGTCGGAGATGCTCGCGCTTAACCTATTCTTAAGCTAAGCTCGCTCTCGATCTCTTGCTCGTCCACCTTCGACTTGTCCGCGTTCGCATATATAAATATATACGCGATCCTCGAACCAATATCACGCACTTATATATCACACTTTTGTGTGTGTGTGTGTGTGTGTGTGTGTGTGTATGTGTGTGTGAGTGCGCGCGGACATCGAAGAAATACAAAAAGGGGAGCCTCGGTTGTTTTTTTTCTCTCTCCGCTTCTTTATGTTCCGCGAGCACTCGACCTCCTTCCTCGATCTTCTTCACCTCTACCTGCCCTCAGCTCCCACAGCTCTCGTGCATTTTTTCTTTCTCTCTCTCTCTCTCTCTCTCGGTGTGCCCGCGGCCCTGTTGTTTAGGCTCGCGCTCTTCTATAGCCAGTATTGCCTGCTGCACGGCGCATACCTGTGTGGTTTAGTGTGTGTCTGTGTGTCTGTGTGCTGAACAGCGCGCCAGAGTCCAGAAGACAACACCGTGGGAACACGCGCGCGCGTTTCGTGTAAAAAAAAAGGGAGAGAGTGAGCTGGAGAGCTGTGTGTTGGCTGCTCCGAAATTATCGCCGGCGAGGTAAGCGCAGGTGCAGCGACTCCGAGCCAGTCCGAGCAGTAGTAGCAACAGCAGCAGCAGCAGCAGCTTCTCCTCTCATCTTCTCCCGAGAGCTACATTTATATATAGGCGCACGCACTTTCGCTGTCTCGCTCTCCCCCTGTATACATATATCTATATCCTCCTCTTTTATGCTTGTGTATATATGCACATATACAAGAGCAGTCGACGAATCGCATCCGTTGTCACTCGTCTATCCTGTTCTGCCGGCTACTTCCACGTATCCCTTCTTTTCCTCCACGGCGCTCACGTCTCGATATTCACCATTCTTCTCTTTCCTGCATCAGAAATACAGAGCTGCACACACTCACTTTTCGCGAAATCTTTTGTCCGAAATCTCTCTCTCTCTCTCTCGGTTTGTCTGCCTTTCACACACGTGCGCCCAGAGTGCAGGCGAGCCTCGAGAGATCCCCACGTGCATCCACACACTCTCACTTGCTGGCATGCAGCGTATAATCAAATCGATCGCACGCCCTCGTCGTCGTCCTCCACGTCGTAGTGGCCTCGCGCATGTTCGCTTATACTCTATACGTGCGTGTATTTCGGAGCACGCACCACTAGAATATACAGTGATATATATATATATATATATATATTTCTTCTACTTCTTCGTCTTCTTTTTTTGTTTAAAGAGATAGTCTCTAGCACACACTTGGCGCGGTCGCGCGTCACTGCATCCACTTATAGCTGGACCTCAAGAGTGGGGTAGGTATATATACGTAGGGTGAGTAAAAGACGTCGTCTTCTTGGTCAACGCGCAGCGTCGAGATTTTTCGGTAGGACGTGCGCAAGAGCGTGGGTGTCCGAAATATATATATATGTGTATACGCTAGACAGACACACAACGTGCACTGCACATTCTCCAGCGGCGCAGCAGCACACGCACTCACACAGGCGCGTTATCGCGCGAGCGGACCCGCAACAGCGTATATCTGACGTCGATCCCTCTCCGACGCGGCGAGATTCTCGCGACGAACTGCGGAGGCACAGCGCCGTTGCTGCCGATATATGCTTCGGCTCCCGAGACTGATCGTCTCTCTCTCTCTCTCTCTACTTCGCTCTTTTTGTCTCACTCGCGCTCGCTCAGCTCTTACGGACCGTCTCTCCTTCTGTGTATATGTGCCTCGTACATTCGCACTCCGTCGTCTCTCCCTCCCTATGTCCCTACTACCGGCCAGGCTGCCGTGTCGTGGATGTATATAGTATAGCTATAACTGTGTACCCCTACTTTCCCTCTCTCTGGGATTTTCCGTCTCTCTTTCTCGCACACATACACACACACACACGCACACATAGCGGCGAATTATGTGTGCAAGCACGGGGTTACTTACCTTGGCTATAGGCTGCATATACAGGGTAATTTACACGCGGACGGGGGCTTGTTTGTTTTTTTTTTGCCTTGGCCACTTTGCGAAATAGCGCATGGTATAATAAGTAGGGACTTTTCAGAGCGATTGAGCTTCTATTTTTTGCTCTTTTGCCGCGAGGAGAGGACGAGACGTCGTGTGCACCCGAGATCGAGTCGTTAAGTGAATCTTGAAGCTTTCCCTTGGATGAGGAGGAAATCAAACTGGAAATCGAACGGGTTGATTTATTTTTCTATTCGGTACCGCGGAGTTGTAGGTTTGAGATTGACATGGGATAGAGCATGTTTTGTATTTAGCTGCCGTGAATGATGATTTGTATTAACATTGAATATAGTTCGTATTTTTCAATTAGAAATGCTATATATAGGTATATATATATATATATATAGGTAGAAGATTAATGCGTCTACGTTGCTATCTTACACGAGGCTTTCTTGACTCATCTTTAATCAAAATTTAAATTTCTAATCATTGGTCAACTTATTGCGAAGTAACTTTGCCAACTGCGTGGAAACAGTCGATGCGCTTTAAGTATGAGAAAACACCGATTCGCGACTCTATTTTTCATTCCGCGTCTCATTTTTAATCGATACTTCATAGTAGTAACTTCATTCGCATTTATATTATAGTTAATTTTGTCGCTCTATTCTCTAATTCATTTTAACCGTATAAGTATTTTTAAAATGGAATAAATAAGAAATAAGGTAAATTGCCCAGTTTATGACTGCATTATCCAATTGATGACCGCAGTGCTTTTGCGCGTTTATAAATTATTATATGCTTAGAATTCAATTTTCTTTGGAAATTTAGATTGCAAAAAATGCAGATGAGAAGTATTAAGCAATGCTTATTGATTTTAAAAACGATTAATAGCCATTTTTTGCATTTTAATCAATAAATGGTAGAAGGTTAATACACGCAACTTACTTAAAGTGTAATTTCTCTTTAAAAAATTGTGTAGTGAGATTTCATATGCAGATATCATTCATAGAAAATAAGTTTAGTGCCGAACTATAAGTACTATCGTCACGGTACCAGTTTTCGAACACTATATTCTTTCAAAAACATATTATAAGTTTTATACTTTACACACTAATTTTCAATGATAATAATTACTATTTCTTAATTTTAGAAGTATAGACTTTGGTGGCAACTGATACCGCCGAGATTCTGCACTGGTAAATTCTACACAATTATTATTTTCTACACTATACAATTCTACATTGTCAGCGAGTGAATATCGAATTACTAAAAATAGTGTTTGAAAATAGTGTCTCGTTCGAAAGGTAAATATTTAGTTGATTCAAGAGTATATAGTAGTGCCGCTATACTTGCCTAGTCAAACTGAGGTCACTTTTTATTTTTTGTTTATCTACGATTTATACTTATTTAAAAAAGCTGCACGGATGAACTTACATTAAATAACGATTGTGCATTGATATTGAATAATTTTATTCGTCCTAATTATTAAGAAAATCTCATGCAAAAGCCGATTTGACTCATTTTTTAAGGTTAAATGTGACTTTTTTGCTTTCAATTAATTTCTTTTATTATTTTTATGTACCTTATCATAGTTTTCGATAATGGTAAATGTTCCTCAAATATTTATCTCTTATTACAAAAAGTTTCAACAAATACTGTACGTTAACTTTTGCAAAATAATTAATTAAAACTGATTTCCCATAAGACACTGTGTTATAACTGCGTGATAATGAAAATATTAAAAGCTTTGGTTATATTTACCCTAGTCGCACAAAAAATTTTTTGAGTCACTTTTGAACCATTATTTACCAATATGTTAAGTTTTATCAAAATCTGTACGGTAATTCTATACCGACAGTACTACCTTAATAAATTGAACAACATAAGACAGTCAAAGTTAACTAAATATTCAGTTCTATCAAATAAATATTTGTATTCAACAAAATATTTAATGTATATAAAAATATTTAAGGATTTTACACACATACACGTCATCTATCAATATTTTGTTATTTTTGCGATTCTTAAGGATATAAAAAAAGTAAAAGTATACACCTCACAAGATTGATATACCTATGACGCAATAGATAGAAAAAATGCACGCTGCAACTCCACGACAAAGCAAATTCCTATATTCAGCTACGCGGTTTATTTCCACCCTACAAAACGTCATCAGCTTGAAACGACATAAACGAAAGTACAGGCATATGTGGAGGGAAATACAGGGTGGGCATATGTTTGACTCGGTGCGATATATTTTCAATGCCTTTACAATCGAATTAAAAATAATGGCCCAATCGGTGTAGATGCGATTTTCAATGTCGGGAGAAAGTGAAAAGTTTGGATGGATTCAGCTGATAACCAGTTTTGTATACCGAGTGATTTATCGATTATACCCTCGCTCCCATGTGGCTTTTATCTACTTCCGGTGACTTTGTGAGTATATTACGTACATTGTGGTTGCTTATATATAAGAGTAACAAAAAAACCTCGTTACATTCGTGAATTTTGACAAATCTATATCACCACCTTCTACTACTCAACTTAATACAACATATAGATTTTATTCAAGTAACTGATTTCGTCTCAAAAATTTTCAGGTATCAAATTAGTGGAACCATAGGTATTATCATTACGCACAGAGAATGAGGATGAATGAACGGGTCTTGCGATCGACAGAGAAGATGCATTTTTAAACTGCCAGGAATGATTAAATTCAAATTAAATAACTAATCACAAAAACTCGACAATTTCTCCCGCGATTAAAAACCCATTTAGACATCATTTCACTCGCAAGCCAATAATAAGCTAAATCTGAGCGAGATGCAATGGTTTTATATCCTAGTGATGATTTTCTCACAGATTTCTCAAACTCTCAGTGGATGAATTGGAGAACAGATCTTTACAAAATTACAGCTCCTTGGCTCGCGATTGGCATAGACATCGGTAGTCGCAAGTGGGTAGAATAATACAAGAGTATGTGTCGTATAAAATCTCGTCCTCTCGGGCGACGCATCATTACACGGACAACCTGTGCACTCAGTTCTCTCGTGCATGAGTTTAACCCTCTCCTTCCCTCTCCTCCATTCGCACACACTAACACACACACATACACACACGCACACGCACACACCTCGAATATGCGAGAGCTGCCTCACGGTCTCTCATTCATCCTCCGTCCTCTTCTCTGTCTCTCTCTGTCTCTCTCTCTCTCTCTCTCTCTCTCTCTCTCTCTCTCTCTGCAGCCCGTGCAGCCGTGATATAGCTCGCCTTCCCTCCCTCCCGTTCATTCACCTATAACTAAACGTGTTTTTCTCCCTCTCTCTCTCCCCGTTTCTCTCTCGCCACACATGCCCGATATATATAGAGAGAGGTTCCGAGAGACCCTATGGGGACGTGGTGAGCACAAGGGACCAAGATCTCACATTATACATATATTGGTATATATAGATATTGCGCAGGTTGTGACGGTGGACTGACACTTTGCAGGTATAGGCTCTGCGGTGCAAACGAGGACGGATCGCGCAGGTATTATAAAGCGAAGGATGAGAGAAAAAAGAAAAAGGTTGGAGTGCGATGACGTATATAATACAGGCCTTGCGCACACGTGTATAGATGTGGACGGTCGAGCTCGAGACAAGCTCGTACACGAGATTTTTTTTCACTGTTACAGCAGGTTGTATATATGTATATATATATATAAAAGAGCGATCATCCGTGTGCGTACTTGTGTGCGTGTGTGTGTGTGTAGGATGCGAATGAAAATTCCGTAGGGATGTGTCGGAGTGGAGGGCTGAACCAAGTATTTAAGCGTATTACATTGTGTATATATATATGTAGCGCGTCGCTCAGCTGCGGAGCGGGAAAGAGAGAGTGAGTGAGAGAGTGAAAGAGAGAGAGAGAGAGAGAGAGAGAGAGAGAGAGAGAGAGAGAGAGAGAGAGAGGCGATGATGATCATTCGAACGTGCCTAATGCGCGCACCGGCGGACTGTATATAACAGCAGCCCCGCAGACGCGTGAGAAAGATCGAATGAAGCTTGGCTATATGGCTATGTATAGGAGAACGAAGAGTGAAGGTTTTACGTTTACATATACATATATATATATATGTGTGTGTGGCTTTCATAACGATGCATCATGCATATGCAAGTGTGAGAGAAGAGCTGGAAATGCAGTTCGAAAGAGACAGAGAATATTCCTGAGCGCGTATATACAGTGGTTCGTTTTTCCTTTTCTCTCTCAGCTGAGGTATAGCGTTGTCTGTATGCATGACGCGCAGCACAAAAACGGAAGAGAATAGGCTGCGGCGAGGTATGGCTCTGGTATATATTATATATATACGCTCGATCCGAGGAGCGATTTTTCCGAGCCGTTTCGACTTTAGCGATTCCTTGGACTTTAAGTCGTAAGAATTGTATTGCGAATTAATAGTTGACTTATTGTTGAGCTCGCAGAGAAATAAGTGGAACTGAGACGCGGTTGTTCGAACTATATCAATGGATTATTTCATCAAATTATGTTACAAATCTGACTGCCTATATACCCACTTTATCGTGTCAAATCTTTATTTCGAAATCTCGTGGACAATATATTAATTTCATGTTGATAAAGATGATGATTTCATTTACCACACCGCATAGTAATTACTCTAATAAGGATCAACCGAATAAGATTTGCCAATATTTTCACCAACTCGTTCAGACCGAAACTCGAATGAAATTCATAACTTATATTATTATGAGACTGAGATATAAAGGCGGAGTCTCAAGACCATCTATGAGAATTCGGATCTTATTTGCATTATCCTTTATGGTTTTAACTGCCTCTCCGGCTTGATTTGAAAGTCCCTCGTTGAGCACCAGCGTTTTATGTCGTAAAAAGAAGGGCAAAAAAAGGTATAAGTAATCTGAAAATTTGATAAGTTGAACAAGCTGCAGGCGGCCATTTGCTCGGCTAAAATACATATCGCGCTTGTGAAATATAAAGAAAGGTATACAGGATGTGTATAGAAAGAAAAAAGTAAGCCGTTGCCGCCACCGCCGCCTTCTACTTTAATGGATCCACGTATTCCCTGTAATTTTAAGTACAGCCGTATATTTCTTGCGAGCCTGTGCGCACTGCAAGTATCGAGCTGCCCAATACGACGAGCAAAATCACAACTTAGGTCAGAAACCTATATAAACCGTGTAATATTATCTCACGAACAGAATTAAAAAAAATGAATATATTTGATCCCAGCTGCATATAAAGTTGTCCAAAAAACAAATAAAATTAGCATGAAAAGCATTTCTTAATTCAAACTGAAAGTTAAATTACGGTTTCGTTGTTATATACGCATCGATGGATGCAGCACGTAAATATATGAGAGCTAAGTTGCAGTCACTTTTATAGCTATCCGTACTCAATGGTCGACTAAACGTATCCATTTATCGGTTGGTATAGTATCATTCTTAATATCTGGGCTGGTTACCTGACTATATCGATATACTTCAAATAATTACATTATAATACAAGGATTCGTATAGAGAACCTAACCAGGAAAGTAAAGCTGCAGAAAAATCAATGTTGAAAAGCCTATATATACACATACGTACTCGTACAACACAAACGTACGTCAAACAAACAATTAGACATATTAACAAATAATTAGCCGACACACCTCACAGCCGATGCGCGCGGATACCTGCATTATCTCGTCCAACCTGCAATTTATTAGAGCCATATATCACGCGACATTTTCAGCCGTCGTCTCTGGTGTTTTTCTTTCCTCTCGATCGCAGCTTTTTTCCTTCGTGTCACGCCGCACCACGCATCTCTCTCTCTCTCTCTCTTTTTCCCTCTCCTGTTAAGTCCTGGCTCTTTATCTCGCATACACGCCAACAAGTTCGTTGGTAGATACAACACATGGTACAGAGCAGTCGGGAAATGAGAAGAGCCCATCATAAGAGCTTATATGCATATACATGTATATGTGTATAGTATATGTAAGGAAGTCGAGAGATGGAGATTTATCTTTCCTCGCGCTCGCGCTGACGAATGTTTTTTGTTATCGCGCAAGACTGCGGTATAGTGCGCGCCCAACCCAACACCAGCACCTCTTTTTTTTTTCTTCGCGAAAAGAAGTGCGCGACTAATGCTGCAGCAGCTTTCGAGGTAGAGAAAGATCTGCAGATATGCGTGGTCTGTATATATATATATATATATATATATAAAGGCGTCGAGAACTTATTATTATGTCCCGTGCTTGCGAGCTGTGCACTCGCGAGACATGCTCATATAGTTGATGTAGGCTTTTTGTCGAGAACGAGATGTAGACTTTAGATTGCGGTATCTCACAAAGTGGAATGTCTCTTTCTCTTTTTTTTATATGCTGCGGGGGTACGGATGGATTTGGATACCTGTATATGTATACCGCTATGTTGCACTGGCTATTTATTTTTCATAATGAAATATTTATATTCTCAGGAATCATTTCTATAGGTGTTGTGTTGGATTCATCGAGAATGAGACTAAACGTGTCGATATTACAATATTTAAATAACGGTTAAAGTTTTAATAAATCGTTTCTGATGGTTGGAATTTTAGTATATGAAATTATAACCTAAAATCTTTGCAAATCAAATTAGGGATTTGTCAATTTATACAGACCTGCGAGGTCTTTAATCGGAATTGATGTAAGGAGAGAGCGGAAAAAGGAATATGCGTTTCGTCCCGGGATTGTAGACTTGGACTCGTCAGTAAGGCTGTGTCTACAATCCCTGCCTTAGACGCTTCGGGATGCTCAGGGAGGCTATTATTCGGGCATATATAGTAATCGGAGCGATTTCCTGTCACTTGCGAGAGACCTGGGGTGTAGCTCGGCCGCGTAGCGGGAACGGCGCGAGGTACCACCGAGCGCGGGAAGGAGTGAGTTCCCACAAATTTGCATCTGCGAGATTAAGGAAATTGTATTTGCAAGATTTTAAGTTAAAATTGCATATATATATTAGGTGCACAACTTTGCTTCCGCCGATTTTTTCGAAAATTTGAGGCTTTATTCTGAAAAAGTGATTAGCTGTTTATGATTCAAAGTACTGTCCGTCACTAGCCACTACTTTTTGCCATCTTTCGGGCAATTGTCGGATACCATCTCGAAAAAACGATGCGTCTTTTGAGGCGATCCACAAATCGATCCATTCTTTGACTTCTTCATAAGAATGGAAATGCTGCTCAGCTAGGCCATGTGCCATCGATCGGAACAAATGGTAGTCGGAAGGAGCAATGTCTGGAGAGTACGGCGGGTGGGGTAAGACTTCCCATTTTAGGGTTTCTAAGTATGTCTTGCCGGGTTTTGCGACATGTGGCCGAGCATTGTCATGTTGCAGGATAACTTTATCGTGTCTCTCTTGATACTGTGGC
>UELV01084565.1:0-27385 GCA_900490015.1 Megastigmus stigmatizans | reverse complement strand
AAAAAAAAAAAAAAAAAAAAAAAAAAGCTCGCTTGCTGGCACGAGGTTCAACAGGCGAACTTACGTTCTGGTTTACTTGTACAACAAAAGTTTTTGCTCCAGTTCATTTTTTTCTTTTTCACGTACACGAGAGAGATACTTTACATGCTTTGAGATAAATTTGAAAACTGCGTCGCAGTTTTCAAAGATTTGAACAAAATTGTAAGTAACTAAGGGTCTGCGCATAGTGTAGCGCACTCGGAAAGACTTTCCGTCGCGTTCGTTTATTAGCATACAAAAAATAAACGTCACCACCGGGTGAGAAGGAAGTCTCGCAAATGTACGAATAACCAATAAACTTGGCAGGGACTAAGCGCTAAAATAAAACTCTGGCTGTCACGTTTATTTTCACTTCAACGACTCGAAACAGAAATTACCGAATAACTCGCTCTCGGATCTTGGACGAGAAAAAAAAAAGAGGAAAGAGGAGAAGAGGAAAGCAGCAGCAGCAGCAGGAGCCAGCCAGCCTCCCTTTGACTCGGTGATCCAAACTTCGCCGCACGCCAGACTCTTTTCCCACGTTAACGTCCGCATGAAAGTCACATTTCACCACTCTCGCTCGCAACTTTTCGCGCCCAACCGTTCAAATTCGACTCGCCGCTGTGTAAGATTACACCAGCCTGCATGGACTGTCCGCAAAGAAAATGGAAAAAGTTGGGTTACGCGCGTGGACCAGTGGCTCGTAATTAAACTTGTATCAGACACACGGCGCGCATGCGATAACAAAGTGAAGATACGAGTGTGGTTGAGGAAGAAGAAGAACAAAAAAGATAGAAGCGAAGAAGGACCGTGAGTTTGGTGCTAACCGACGCAAAACTTTGGCGCGCGCGCGTGTATCGCGCGAATGAAATATTCAAAGGTTTAGTCGTGCGCTTCCTACCTATACGACTGGTTGGCGATATACATATACATATACGCAAGCACGCACGATGTTATTCACGTTGCGCCCGTGTAACCTCCTTTCCCTTGCAAATTTCGTTGTTTACATTTGTTGCTGGTGCGCGATGCGAGCGTACTTTTTTTGTTTCTTTTTTTTTTGAGAAAAAAAAAAACTACTCTGTTTTTCTGGGAAGGGTGTTTTTTGCGCTCTCTCTGTTCGAGTTCGCTCGATTTATACGCGCATTATGCGTCTACGCGCCTTTAACACCGGGAAAACACACCGGGCCGGGTCTTTAATTAAACATTAGTTGCGCGCGTCCGTTTGTAGCTTCGATGCGGAATGTAGATGTATGTGTGTGTGTGTGTTGCCAGTACGTGGAGAATTCGTTGCTATCCATGTGCGCACACTTGGCGGGTTGGTCGAGTTGTTTGTGCAGCGAGAGAGTTTGATAATTGATTAGTGGCGATGCATATATTTCTAAACGCGCTTTCGTGGATTCCTTTTTTTTTGTTCAGCTGCTTTTGGGCGATGGCGGCGAGGAAACTAGTTTGTTCTCGAAGCGAGAAGTTTGATCTTGTGCGAGCTTGTTAAAATGAGCGTTTGAATTATAAATAACGTTAATTTAGCAGAGGAGAATCTTTAATGTCGAGGAAGGTTTAACGATGCACTTTGACGCGAAAGCTGTTTATCGAGCACTTGGTATTATCATAGTTTCAGATTTTATACAGATGTTGGACGACACTCGAAGCGCTGGATACATTTAAGCTGTTTATCATCACCGAACTGCGGCGGAATATAAAACTTTTCACTGGTTGCCGTTTATAAATACCATCCTTAACTTTCGACTGTGAAGATAAAAATAAGTATCGTTTATTTTTGGAATCACTGCACAAATGAATGAGCATTGAATCTAAAAATATTGCACACCCTTTTTTTAATTCATATTTTTTGCTATTTACGATAATGGCATACTCTTGTTAATCCGTAAAACGAAAGGGTTTGTTAACAATGCATTTTTATTTAACCTCATTCTTTGTAGTCTTTCAATTTCTTTTCTGTGTTGTTTTCTCCGTAAAGTCATTTTAGCTTCTGCTGTTACTATGCGACAAAAAGAGGTATTCGTTCTGCACTTATGATATCAAAAACTTTGAGCTGTGCATCCGCGCTCGTTACTGCAATTAGTTTATTTTTTATGGTTTCTTTGAAGCTAGGCTGATCCGTGTATTCGCGGAATCTTTTACATTGGCATCCGCAACTTCAATATAATTATCGTAGTACGAATGCCTCGCTGTGGATACGCAAACGCGATTTGATTTTTCCGTGAACACTAGACGATTTATCGTAGAAGTTACATTTATATCCTCTGTTCAGCTTTCAATTACACATTGGCATCCTGTTCAATAACGATGTGTATTTAAAAGATCTTTTCAATTTCTTCAATCTTTTTCAATTTTAGAAACGATTACAGTTCCGATGGTCTAATAAAGTTCCTGGCTCTGAAAGAACTTTTCTATAAACAGTTCCATGGAAGCAAAGATCCGAGGAGCTTATAAAAGCTTTATTACTATTACTGCTTCAATGATAATATAGAATTTCCAATTGCCCCATAAAGTTGAACTTTATATAAACTTGTGTTGTAGTAATTCCAGTTGGAAAACTTATCTACTTTCGTAATATAAATAAAGTTTTACACAGTATTTCATTCTGATGTGTTTTTTGGTTTCAGGTGAGGATACTCTAAATGTACTTGAAACAACTGTGGACTCGTAAGTACAAAAATTAATATAAGTAATACAAATGGCTTTGAATTACGTCGTCGAGAAACGTTAAACTATAATTGACTTGAATTGAGTGGTATTTTTTACTCAATATATCACAATCTCTCGTCTACTCTTAAACTTATGTACCAATTAATCCGTTACACGGTCAACATCTCAACATGCACAAAAACCAACAAAACGCAACTGGGTACCCAACATCCGGATATAACGCAAAGGGTCATTCCTAAATTTGTTCACTTGGCAGGAACGTCCAAAAAAAACGGGGCAATTCCAGAAGCGCGCAATCTCAACTCTCGCGCGGTTGACGCGACCTTACTGCCGCCGCCGCAGATGCGCGTCAAACGGCCCTTTAACTTTTCGATTCTAGATCGGCTCCGGCAGCAGCAGCAGCAAAGCCTCGCAAACAGCGCGTAACAAACGTACGCACGAGTCGGGTAACGGGCTTTTCGCGAAACCCCGCCGACTACAGCTCCGGTATACACTGCGCCTCGACATTGTCGCGGTACGGTATATATGTATACGCATTCACAGAGAGAAGAGAGAGAGCAGAGAGGACGCGTCACTTGGCCGTTAATTCGATTTAACGCGCGCGTTTCGTTCCCCTTTCGTTAATGTAACTCGATAAACTCGGCGGCTGTTGCTGCTGCGAAATTGTCGGCTCTGCCAGTGGGAGCGATTAAATTTCCCCTTGACTGTAGAGCAGAGAGAGAGAGAGAGAGAGGGAGAGAGAGAGAATCAGACCTGCGAAGCGGGATCTCGCCGTTATAGGCCTTGCGGGCTAATTTGCATTTTGAACCGCCTGCAACTCGCCAGCCGTTAGTTCTCTCTCTCGCTCGTTCGCGCGAAAGCTTTTGTGTTGTACCGTGTACATGCTCGCGGTTTCCGCGTTCGAGTGTCTTTTCTACTCTCTTTCTCTCTCTCGCTCGGTCCATAGGTCGGATCGAGGGCGCGAGAGCGCTGGTTGCTTTCTTTTGTCTTCGGCCTCGCTCTCTCCCCTTCTTTATTCTTCGCCTCGCGCCATTGTGTTAGCCGTGCGGCTTCCTTCTTCTTTTTTTTTTGTTTCCGTCGCCAGTGCATAAAGAGACGTGCGCGCGTGTTTACCCAGTTGGTCGCGAGAAATTGAAGTACGCTTCTTTCTCTAGCTTTCTTTCTTTCTTTCTCAGGGTTGCGCGCGACCTTGCGAGGAATTCTGAGCTGTCGGGAGAAGAGGATTTTGTGCAGGGGAGGTTTTTATTTCTTTCTTTCTTGCTTTGAACTGAGATGCAGCTGAGGATTTTGCGCGGTAGCTGACTCTTGGGTGATCTTTGCGAAATTAGTTTGGCGTTGTTATTGCTGGATTGTGGTTCTTAGTGGAGATTCAGAATGGATTTGTTAATGAATGCAACAGCTTCATTCGAAGTTTTGAGAAAGTTCTTTTCCGTTAGCGTTTACGAAGATAATTTTATTTTCGCATCTTCCTATACTAAAGCCTGTTTATTTTTGTAACACTAGACTTTGAACTGCTTCACAACGTCTTTTCAAAAGAATATATATTACACCTTTACCGAAGAACTTTGATTTTTCAAAAGATATAAAAAGGCGATTTGAAAAAAGAATCTTAAAAGTAAGCATGTCTTACACACATTTACTTATATACCAAAGATAGATAAATTTAAAAACCACTGCCACCCAATTGTACCCAATTGTTAAGCACTCGCGCAAAATATTTGATAAATCCCACATTAAAAAAATCGTCCGAGAAAGTCCCACGTCCCTCGCATCATATCGCAATAATATCGTTCTACAGCGAAACTCCTCCTACGCATCCGGCACCCCGCCATCAGCAGTTTAACAATAATCATTTGTTCGCCATAAAAGACTCTTAAATCCCAAGCGGGACACATAAACCGGTTATTAAAGTCGCATTTCGCATCTCCTCTCTTCTCCCCCATACAGCGTCGTATACGACTCCGGTAATAAAATCCACATTCGCACGTATCTCTACTCCTCCTTCGAGCTCATGCAAATGAAAGATTCTCGAACCCACTACTACAAAAAATCCTCACCCCTCGCGCCCTCAACCGAGTATCTATACACACATTCTTCGGGTGAATCGTGCCACGTATGCGTTCGCAAAAGGCTAAGGGGAAGTAAGATAGAATCAAGGAAGAGGAAAATAAAAGTAAGTGGTACGTACACTCGTTTCGTCAGACACCCTCGGTACGCGCATAACTCTCCGAGGAGTCACACACGTGCAGCAGAAGGCGCTTGCGCTTGCGTGACAGATACGTCTCCGCATATATCTGTATATATCCATTTGCGTTATCCATTTATTTTTATTTCTACAGTTGCTTTTGGCTCGCCTCTCTCTCTCTCTCTCTTTTAACGAGGGAGGAAAAAATGGCAAAGTCGGTGAAATTTTTATTAACGCGGTGTAATTAAGACCGCGGACTGTGTTAGTCGTCTCGCGGTGGGCGCCCCTACTTTAATTTATGCCTCCTCTCTGCTCTCCGTGTATACACGCGCGCAAACATTACATTTATATAAAAGGAGCGCGGAAATGAAATTTACTTTTACGCTCGAAACTTTTATCATACGCGTGTGCGCGGTACGAGACTTATTCCGCTATTGCCATCGGAGATCGCAACCTGCACCACGACGACGACGACGACTACGACTCATTTCAATCGTGTACTGCATATTTTTCGTTTGTTCTTTTCTCCGATGTAGACACACCCTTCCCCACCCACAGGCAGTGCGATGTTACCGCGAGCTCTTTAATGTCCTTCGTGCATGAATATACTGGTTAAGCCGGGCGTGTGCCGTGCGCCTGAAATTTTAGTGCTTTCGCGTAATTACGTACGCGGGTAGTTTAAGAGATTGCGCTGCCGGCCGTTTTGCCTGTAATTGAATCAGCTCGTTTTAGATGAGTAAATATATGGAGGCTGTACGGGTTTTAATTTCATAATTTTATATATTGCGTTTCGATTGCGATTTGCGAGCGAATTGTGATTAGTGAGGCCAAGATTGGGTTGGAAATTTAATGTTTGTGCGAAATGTTTACTGGGAAAGGAAGAATGACACTTGGAACGTGGAAATTAAATACGATGTAATTCGTTGGGAATTGGCTTAGTCGTGCGGATCAATTTAACCTTCTGACAGCCGGGATGAAGCCATTTGGCGTCATGCAATAATTTTGCTTGAAATTTCTTACTCGGGGATTTTTGAGGTTGCTGAGCACATATATGTAATCAGAATTTAAATTTTTCAATTCCAAGATGGCGAATTCAAGATGGCAGACCAAAAATTTTAAAAATATCTTATTTTTGTCTGGCATCGGTCTCTCTACTTTCATGTGAAATGAAAGAAATAATAAATAGAAAAACATTATCTAGCATCCTTTTTTAATCAAAATAAGTATCAAAATCGTTCGCAGCAACACTCAAAACCCTTAGAAAACTTTCTTTGCTGATATAAAAATTTTGAAAATTTCCCTTTACCATCGCCAGCCGACATGACGCCATATGGCGTCATTCCATGATCGGCCCACATGTATTATTACTTAAGAAACATTTATATGGAAAATTTCGAGAAAGTTACACTTTTTCAGTAGGAAAAATGCCGGCTGTCAGAAGGTTAATATATTAAGCGTGCAACGTTTGTAATTGCATTAAGCTCACGTCAGGAGGAGAAGGGCGACTTTAACAATGCAGCTATTTGATTGAATTAACATTAATGAAATTTCCAGGCTGCTTACATCTACTCGTACATTTGTTGAGCGCGATTATATTAAATTTTCCTAATACGATGCATCAAATTTATTATTCAACTTGCTTTTTATTTTCACGTACCAGTACAAATTTTACCTGCAAAAACTGAATGGCTGCAAAAAGGGAAACTAGAATATTATCTCAAATTAAATTGAAATTTTTAGATTAAAAAGATCGACTCGAAAGTCGATGGGGTTAGGGATGCCGAATCTAAGAAAGTGCCAATCAGCAAAAGGTTTCGGTCCCATTACCAAACTAATATCCCTCTTGTTCGAAAATCGTAAAACAGGAGAGAAGCTTCGGTAAACTGAGAAAAGTTATAGATGGGAGCAGACGGTACGAGTATTCGGCATCACTCCAAATTTCGACTATCACTCGAAATTAACGTCGACCGCTGTACGAGCTCGAGTCCCTAGTACCGAACATCAGCGCTATACCCCTGCGACCATTCGTTTCCGTTTCTGTCACTCTCTCCCTTTCGTCGACGATTCGTCACGTCTCCGTCAAAATCACGTCCAACCGGTCGTCGGCCCTCGCTATTATTTCAGAACCCTAAAACCTCCCCCGGCAACACACTAGTCCAGCCTCAGCCGCGCGCATTAACGATTCAATTAGCCATTCCGCAAAACCTCGACGATTGCCACTGTAGTTCAGTTTCTAAAGGGCCAACAGGCACGAGAGAGACCAAAGTTTCAGGATCCATGCATACATACACATACGTGTGCATACATCCGCGCTTAATTATCCTTCAAGCAATTAGGCACATCGATCCCGCCAAGTGCCTCACAGATGCTTTTCTTTAAGGCTAGGAGAAGATCGTTAAGTGATAATGCGATATATCGCTGTGCGCGAGTGAGTGTATGTGTGTGCGTGAGAGAGAGAGAGAGAGAGAGAGAGAGAGAGATAGCGAGGTAGAGGAGTTTACGGGATGGGTAAGTCTTGAGCAAGCGAATCAACGGAATGCCTCGCGCGCGTTCTTGCGAGTGCAAGCGAAATAGGGATAGTACCGGGGGGGCTGATACTCCCAGCGCTTGCTAAATTTGCCGTTAAATATGGATGCATTGCTGTGGATGCGTGGTGTGTGCGTGTGCACGTGCGAGTGTGCAGGGAACTGTGTTTAGGAGATGTGCGCACACTGCGCGAGTGGGATTGTGAGATACGTCTCGCGGGAGAGGTGTTGAATTGCAACTGGAGAGTTGGTTGCTTATATCCGTTGTCGAGCTGGAAATTAGACATTGGATAAAATCGCGATGCAACGAATAATTGTTGCAACGTATAATTGTTTCAGATTTCTTTAAAATAATGCCATCCAACGGCGACGAAACTGCGCTTTATGCGGCACAGCAAGAAAACTCATATTCTTTGATATTTTATATAAGTACGAAGTTTGCCAAAGTTTTATGGGCATTTTTAAAATTGGTTAGAGTTTACGGCATCTAAAATTTGAGCTATCAGATCTGCCGTTAAACATTGAAATTTATGGCTGGCCGTTACAGGATAAAGCCGCGGCTGGCATCGCGCGACCCCCGACGACGCACCTCCTCCGAACTATGTAAATAAGTAAACACGCGGACACGCAGAAGATAACAATAATTACGGAACGGAACGAGAACCCACCTTCAACAAATTATAAACTTTTTTCTTTTTTCCTCTCTCAAGAAACCATATATATATATATATATATAATAAGCCTTCAACTCGCTTTAACGTAATCCGCATACACGGCATATATACCATGAAGCCGAGATCTTGCCCCAGTTGTGTCAAGCGCCTATCCATAAATATCCTTATATGGTCATACAATTCCGTGTGGAAATCCATGAATGATGATTCCATGTAATTATATATTGAGCCGAGCTCGCGTCAATGGCATATAACTCAAGCCGCCGTTATAGTGTCGCCTGTGTATATATACCTGCGCGCGCGGTTCAGACTTTATAGATTACACACGCGCGTGCACTTCCGCGCGTTAAATCTTACAAACATGAATCAGCCGCTGTGACGCGCGATATTTGCGCCTGTAACTGAACGTATCGTTATCGATGCCGCAGCACGAGGTGACTTACAATTCGATACTAATAGAGAAAATAAAAAAGTGCACGCGTATTTTTGTGTATTCCCTCGACGAGATCTTTTCCGGTACTTTTCATTTGTCCGAGCGTTCGAACGTCCGAGAGATTCGCGAGCGCGCCAACGCGATATACTATTAAAACCCATCGAGACAAAGCGGCGTGAAATGGAGCGCAAAATTAAAAAACTTCCATCTATCGCCTTTATATATATACGCGGATGAATCGGTCCCACGGTCGGCTGGCAAAGCAGCGATAAGATTAATATCGCGGAGAGAAGCGCTCAAGTTTCATCCGGCTGCAGGTGGAGGGAACAAAGGACCGATAGAAATTGAAGGGAAGCCAATATCATTGATGCCTTGGACTCTGGCGGAAGAAGATCTTCATCAAGTCTCTTGAACCGAGACTTTTTTCTCTCTGGTCTCTTTGGCTTTTCTACGGCGAGACTGAAATTTTACAGATTATAAGATCGCTTTGCTATAGCTATACGAGAGGAGCTATTTGAGGCGTGACGATAACTTCGGACCGTTATATGATTCGTAGCTGGAAGTTCGTAATGGTTTTTTCGGTAGCGATTAAGTACGCGAAACTCTGAGTGCTGTGTTTTATACTTGACTTAGTATACAAAATTTTAACAATTATATATACTAAATACTGAGTAGGCATCGTAGCTTGAAATTTTTCCTAGATGTAAAAAGGTGTTTCTCAGAAAAATAATGCTGTAACACGTATAATCGATACCTAGTGTACATTACATTGTCAGGCTGTTATTGGTGTTATTCTGTTCTGATCGAAAAATTCAGCAACAATAAATTGGTACAATACTTATTGTAGTTACCAAACTCTTATTTAAATTCATGAATTGCTACTTTATTTTTATGCCATCCAGTTCCATAAATTAATGTCTTTGATCGTCGATCAAAAATGTTTATTCATTCCGTCCATTGAATAACGAAGCATCTGGACATTGACGAGACTTGATTTAGATATTGTACAATAAAAGCTTGACATTGATTTTATTAATTTTTTAAAACGCAAGTTTAATTTATGACGCAGTTGATCGACTACTTGGTTTCGTGAAATGCAAATTCAGCTTATATTAAAAAAAAAAAAAAAAAAAATTTCAGGATATATCACAATACGGAAAGCTTTTATATATTCTCCATACGAATCAATTTCCTGGTTCACAATTCATTAATTCAACTCCTCTCTTCCTCCGATTCTACCGTTCGTCTATGCAGGTGCTAAACTAGTAATTCATTAATCAGCGCATCAAAACTACGCTCGTTCATCTCAATTAATTAATTTAAATTCGTATAACGAATAACACTACTCTTCACGGATCACCTGCCGCGCAAACTTATCGAAGTGCGGAGTAAGAATAAAAAAAAAATTGATGAATACTTCAAGTGGCTCCATCTCGAAGCTCGCAGCCCGCGCACCCATCAATTAATCGAAGACGAGCATTCAATTCCACTTTCAACGAAAAACATAGCAGAAACTCCCTCTTAAAAATAAGAGAAGGAAGAAGGGAAAAAAAGCGAGGAGCTTCGGAACTTAATTAAGAAATATATCGGCAGGATAAAAATGAATAATCAAGGAAAAGCGAAGAGAATAGAAGTGGCTTCCGGCCTCTCGAAGGCAGTCAAAACAAAAGTTAAGAAAATTCATTTCCGCGGGATTGGGGGGAGGGGTGGAGTCGGATACTCTCTCTCTCTCTCTTTCTCGGAGCTGCTCATTCTCATCAGCACTCTCCTTCTCTCTCTCTCTCTCTCTCTCTCGCTGTCTTTCTCTCTCGGACTCTCCAACTTCAACGTTAATTCCCTCTTCAGGCTCACTCTATTATTTTAGCGGCACCTATAGAGACGCCGCGTGATTAGCAATTAGTTCTAACAAGCTGACATCGTCGCCGCCGTTCCGGCCGTCCTTCCCCCTCCATCTCCTCCCCCCTCTTTCTCTCGCTCTCTTGCCTTTTACTCCTACAGCTCCGGTGCCCCTGCACCTACAGCACGTATGTCGCGGTCTTTGGCCGCGTGTGGGCTTTGTCCTCGTATTTACTTACTTTCATGAATATTCGCTGCGCCGTTAGGCTCCTACCTGCACTTGATTTGAATGTATTATTGCGTCTTCGACGTTTTCGCTTTTATTCGCGGACTTTACCTCGAAATTTCACTTGATCTCGTTGAATTGAATTTACGTTGGGAGTTGATTAAGTGATTGGTAGAACGATAAAGTGCAGTCCGAGCTCTGTAAACGAGTTTTGTTTATGCTTGAATGATATAAGGTTAGAGTTATTGTTACAATGTAACTTAATAAAGTAACTTGCATTTGCTTACATTAAAGTAAGAATTGATTTGTGATTTTTTATACCACTTCTGTGGACACGATTAGTGGGAACTCATCTTTATTTAAATAAAAGTTTCAAATGCATAAATACAAAGCTATTTCGGTTTACTATCAAACACTTTTGTCTTTTAATTTTCATAAGCCTTACATATCAGGAGATATTACAGCTTTACCGGAAATGAAAAATTTTTCTTAGATATATAAAATATATTGCATTACATTTTACACAATATGATATCAATCAATTCTTTGAAAATTGTTTAGCGCGAATTATACAAACGACAAGCAATATTTTAGAATAAGTCCAAAAACAAACTTATGTATTAAGCAATAAAGGATTACTTAATTTCGTTAAGCAACAAACTTCCCCGTTAAATACTAGCCTCCCTTTTATAGTGTGAAACAACGAAAGGGTCCAGCAGAGTCGCTATACCGTTGCTGCTGCTGCTGCGGCGGTAGAGTGTCGGCGACTGCAGGTAGGGCGAGTTTTGCGGTTCGCAAGCTTTAAAATTACCCGTTGGCGTGCGTGCGGACACACGTACACATGCGCGCCACCTTCGTCTGATTAAAGTTTTTAATTAACGGCCTTAATGATTTATCGCGGGTAAAGCGGTCGAGCCCCTTCTGAAATTAAGGAATCTTGTATGGGTAATAGGATAAATTTGATAATCGCTTTATAAACTTTATTGGAAGGTTAAATCCCATCGGTTGCATTAACATTCTTTCTGTATCTGCGTACACTTGTTTGATGGATCTTTGGATTTGGGAATGAAGCAGATTTTTAATTATTAGAAGGGAATAAAGATGAATATTTGTGGTGTATGTTTTTCTTCCTGCTTATTATTTAAAAACCTGAATTTCATTTCTAAATCGTTTTCAAATTACTCTTTATTAAGTACGATTTCCAGGAACTCTCAGAATCAAGAAATTGCACTTGGCAGATATAGGTCAAAGTCTAGCATCAAACTTTTTTTGTTACCAAGACCCAAAGTCCATCAAACATTATGTGCTTTGTTAACAATACCACGAACTATAATTACGTTATAGTTCACGATATTGCAAAAACCGAATTTAGATCGAAACTCTTACATTAAAAGTATTGCTAAACAGTCTTTATTCAACTTTGTAAATAAAAATTTTTTTTTTTATTAATTAATGTTTGAAGAGAATTTAAATTAATAAATTCATAGTACTAAAACTTTCGGGTTAAGTAATTTATATTCGTTGTTATTCGTATGTATACAACATACTGCAGTAGAAACCTCCGAGTAAAGTCAGCCTTGCAGTGAAATACTTTATTAGTGAGAATTCTATTTTCTAAATAAATAAAAGCAACTCATATCAAGATTTCTAGAACAAAATTGTAGGAATCAAAAGATGACAGTCGATTTATAGGGTAAATAAGTCTCTTTTTTAATAGAACGATTATTCATAAATGTACATTACAGTCAGCCCCGATAAATGCGCGCACGAGTGCTTATATATATATACGGTGCAGGTTGAAACGTCGAATAGCACTCGAGAGTTTCCTCACACATTTTTCATTGGTTCGCGATTGAATCACCGTCACTACAAACCGCTCGGAAATGGAAAATCGCGCGTACGGAAGATATGTGGCCTCGGGGAAGCGACAGATAAATAGAGAGAAGCGAAAGGAGAGAAAAGAGGGAAGGGAGAAGGCGGGGAAATGGAATGCTATGTAGCTTGGCACGTTGCGTAATTGGAAAAATATGTGTAAAAATTGTTGTGCATATATACCCACTGTGCGTTATAGCGCATATCGATAGCAATAAAAGGTCTTTATCTTGCGCAAGTGAACGCCGATGAAATTATTTTGAGCGCAAATATTTCGTAGCGCACGTTTTATCGAGGAGAATTGTGTGCATTATGTTGAAAGTCTTTTTTTTTCACGAATGCTGGAGCTCGCGTTACCTATTTTTCCGCTTTTCGGCGCATTCGATATTTATAAATTATGCGTAACTTTGAAATGATAGTTTATGAACAAAATACAATTTTTATTTTCTAAAAACATGCAAATAGTATTATCATATATACGTATTTTGTTTTTCTTTTAAATTGGCGTATGTAAGAAACGAAAATTGCTGACATTAAAAAACGAATGTTCTGGGTATTACCTAAATGCACTTTTATGTCTTTGAAGAAAAATACAGTTTTGTGACCGCTTTATTATCCTATAAACCACAGAAGATAATAAAATATTTCTCCAATATCAATTTGTTGCTCGTACGGTAATACTATAGTAAGAAGACAGAACGGGGAATTCGGAATAAAGTATATTTTGAAATATTGTGAAAAAACTATAAAGCTTTTTGAAATGTTGCAATTCCGGTGGCGCTCGCAAGACTATAAAGTAAAATTTCAAAGGATCGAGGGAATTCGGCATAACGTCCGAATGTACCGTTGTATGAATCGTTGCCAAATGTGTGTTTTAAATTTGCTCGAATCAGCATGTAACCTACTAAAGCTTCTGTTTACAAGAACATTACGAAGCTATACATTCTTCTCTCGGGCAATTGACATTTTTCCAACCGCGCAAATATTTCGGTAACGCTTTCTTTTGCAATTACCCCGATACAACAATATTGCATACAAATCCCAATAACACATTCTCGTCATTTCTAGCTCATCTATAAATTCGCAATTGAAAATAGCTCAAAGACCTTCGCTCGTCCCTCTTCAAGCCTTCGGAAACAAAAGAGTTGTAAGAGAGGGAAAAAAAGGGATAGTCCAGAGAGAGAGAGAGAGAGAGGCCCTCTCTCTACCCCATACATTCTGGAAAATTACGGCTCTTCCCTCGTAAAGTTTATAGGGTTCTTTGCTTCTATAGTTTGGCATAGACGCGGGCCGACACACACACACACACACGCCAACATGCAGCGAGCCGCAAGGCTCGGTTTATTTCATTGAACTGCGTGGCAGGGAAGAGGAGGAATGCCGAAGCTCCACCCACCGTTCGTTAAGTTGGCCGCGTCGTCATTACGTACATCTCGTTTCTTCGAGCACTTAACGGCTCCTTCCTCCTTTCTTTCTCTCTCTCTCTCTCGCGGTAGAATACCTCCATCCTGCGGGATTTGTTGCCTCGTAGCGAGCGAGCGACGCAACTCGAGCTTTAAACGTTACACGCCGCAAGTTTCTCCCTTTTCTCCTTCTCTCTGTAGGTATATTCCTTTCTTTTTTCTATACCCTCTTCTTACTAGCCGATATTATTTACGAGGCGGTGGCCGCGACGTCTTTGTGCCCCTTTTCTTTATTTACATTTATCTCGTGTGGGGGGAAGTCTTCGAATTCCGAGCGTGGTAGAGATGGAGTTTTGAGGCTTTAGTGTTTCTTTTTTTCGACTGCGAACGTTGCCTGCGTTATTTATGAAGGCGGTGTGTGCGCGGGTGCTTGGCTGATTTTTAAAGCTCGAGGCCTCCCAGCCAGCGATTTATTTTGCTTGCCGATTGTAAAAGCTTTTTAGCTGCCGCGTGGATTTACCGATGAATCTTCGAGACTTTTATAAGCGGAATCATTGCGGATGTGAGAGATGTAGGTATGTAATGGCATCGGAAAAAATACCCTCTAAATGGCTGGTTACGATGATTGTAGTTTACTTATAATTGTGTCAGTTATAGCAGGCTTTAATGGTTATGGCACCTAATGGGAAAGTTGAAAATGATGTAATTAATATTCGACTTTTCATTTTCTTAGTGTTTCCGTTCTCTAAATTATACGACTGAGCAGACTAGATACCATTCTGAGTGTTTTACAGGTTTTTCGCGGTTTACGTTCCTTCATTATAGATTATTAGATTGTTCATCACTTTTAATTAGTTTAAACATTGTTGTTATTTTACTAGTAAACAAGGCTTACGAGTGCAGCGAAAAGTCTTAGGCGACTATTTTCTATTCTATATAGACGTGGAAAAATGTTTTGTACCCGATACTCGCTTCATAATGTTTTTAAAGCAAACTTTTCATTTTGAACTTTGTATCTGATTTTTTATGCAGCACTTTTTTTTACGTAATAATAAACTTTCATCATTTTTACGCTTGCGGAATATTTTGCGTTTTTTTTAAAGCAGAATATTCACGCGAAAGTCCGCCGCCACGAGTACGCACAACTTTTTCAAAGTTTTGAAATTTCAAGTCGTACATATTTTTCAAGATACTGAAATGTAGATTATATTTCGTTGTGACGCTAAAGGGAGCGGAAAACGTAAATTCTACTTTTCAAGTTCTTTGTAAATTTTTCTGAAATGTCGCGCTTCCTAGCCGTTTTCACTTTTGAAATCAAACTCGACCCTCTTCTCGCATGCAAAATAATTTTTTTCGTTTCCAAAAAGAAGCAAGCGCAGGGAAAGCTGATACTTTTGGATTCTTAAAAAAATAGCTATCCGAAGGAAGCAAAGATAAAAAAGGAATATATAGAATGCATAAAATTCCAAGACAAGGAAGACGCGTACGGAATTAAATAACCGCTACAAAAAAAGGGGGTTCGATAACCCGGAAGCTAAAAGAATAAGGGTAAGAAGCAACATCAAGAGGCGATCAAAAACGAGAGAGGAGAGAAGCGCAGTTGCAGCAAGCGCGCTGATGGTGGAAAGGGTCGCGGAAAGCGCTCGAACGGAAACTTTGATAGAGCTTGTGCTAGACAGAATGAGAGTGAGAGAGAGAGAGGGAGAGAGAGACAGAAAATGCATCTACACACAACGACAGAGAGATAGGGAGGAAGGAAGTGGGGTAAAAAACTCAGACAAAGAGGAGTGAGTGAGGGAGAGAGAGAGAAAGAGAGAGTATTCACCATTTTCGCCGGCACTTTCAAGTCGGCCAAGTGTTTTTCATCCGGCTAAGTGATCGGCCACCGCAGCAGCAGCAGCAGCACATAGCGCAAACAGAGCGTGAGCTCTATCTAAAACCCTCCTTTATCCTTTTACCCCTTTATATATATATATATCGTATAGCCAAGTCGAGCTAAAAGACATACACACGCATACGCGTACACAGGCATTACATTGTTTAGCTCGTCAAGGCGGTTATTGCGTCTGTAACGCTTGATTTACCGAGGGCGCTCTTTTTTAATTCCTCGCGTTGACGTAGATATATACACAACGCTGTAGCAGTGAACGGGGCGTGGTTCCGTGCGCGCGGCTCTGATTTCTTTGATGGCCGCGCGGCGAGAGCTTTAACTGCCTTGAGCGCGCGGTACTTCCCCTCGTTTTCTCTTTTTATCTCCCGCAGCGGGGACTTGTGCTTCTCTCGCTGCTGCTGCTGCTGCAGTCTTGGCTCTCAAATCGTTAAGCGGACTTGGGAGTTTGAAGGGAGCGCTTGTGGATCGGCTGAGGTGAAGCGCGGTGAGAATCGTTGGGGATGGCCGTTACGATGATGGAATGTCTGTGGTGATGACGACACGCGAGAGAGAGAGAGAATAAGTTGTTGCGCTAGTAGTATAGAAGGTGGGGAAAATGTTGATTCGATGTTGTACGTACGAGGTTTTTCTTCAAAGTAATTGAATGTCCAAGTGTCTGAGTCTCTTTAGTGCGTACTGAATTAGGGAGATGTTATTGACGGGAGGGCTAAAACGGGACGATTGATCGGAAGACAAGACATTGTTGACGCGTGCTACAGGTGTGAACGCTTAGGCTAGATGCAGTCTCATCTTTTACTTTCTCAAAGAGATTATTGCATTTTTTATGCATTTCAGTCAATGCATTTATTTAGTCTCTGAGTCACAAAATATGTTACTTTCAAATTGTCCATTTTCGTGTGTTATTGGTGTATATAATGCAAACTTTTTTCAATATATTTCGAAAACTATGATTGAACAGTTTTATGAAATTTGGTATATGTTTAAATGAAAATTGTCCTAGAATTGCCTAGATTTTTAGAAGTCGATTGTATATTTTTAAAATGATAATTTATTAAATCGTATATTGAAATAGCAATTGGACTCTTTGAGAAAGCAAACTACTAAAAAGATTAACAGCGTTTTTTGTTAGAGCAAACATAACTGAAAAACTAAATATTTCACCCTTTTTTCGAGTAAAACATTTGACCAAGAACAAAACAGTTTATGAGATACAATAACAATAAATAATGAAGCTACAAAAATTTCTGTATACTATGATTTTAATAAGATCTAAATAATTTAAACTATTCTGGTTAACTTAAGACTTGCAGTATAGTACTTGCGAACAGAACAATACAAATAGTAGCTAAGATTCAAGCTGCTCTTATCAAACAGTTAGCCACTAATTTTACGAGAAGGTAAGATTCGCCGGTGCAGATTCGCCTCCTTTCGCTCGACGCTTACTCTCCGCTACTATTATCTAAGCATTGCATGCGGTAACGCAGTAAGCGTTCGCATTCAGGTTCTCCGCCTGAGAAATGCTGGGAAGGATACCCAGAGTCCAAGAGGAGAATGTAAACTGTAAAGTATAGGTAAGTAGGAAAGCTCGTGGAAATACGTTAGCATATAGTCGGACAAAATCCTGTGGTTTTGCAGACAGAGGGTCCGCTGCTCTCTCGTTTCTCTCTCGTCTCTCTCTCTCTCTCTCTTACAGCTCTTCCAGATTGTGCATCCATACCCGAAAGGAGGTCGAGAGTGAAATCGAGGTAGAAATAATATGCGGACGAGAGGATTTGAATATTTTTCGTCTCTCTCTCTCTCTCTCTCTCTCGGCTCTGCTATAATGAAAACTTATTGAAACGTGGTTTCTTGGAAAACTCTGTAGCTGTCGGCTATATGTGAATTTTTATTTTTTGAACTTTTCTTTGCATTTTATCTTTCTTGTGTAGGAAGGCGAGAATTTATTTACATTATCGTTCTGCTTTCTTACATGCTGTTTGCTTGTGTATGCGTAACAAAGTCTATATTTACTGTTTATAAGAGCGGATAATCTCAGTGGTATTTGCAGTTCAAAAAAGTAAAGACTGAAAAGTAAGTTCTGAAAGTAGAAAAAGAAATATTGCCTTTTAAAGCACACTTACACAATTATATGTGTTATTTAAACTTATATGCATTTATATGTACATTAATTGATTTCACGATAGAAAAATAGTTTTTGGATTAATAGAAAAAAATTGGAAAAAGCGAATAGATTTACACACTAACACATTTTAATCAAATAAATATTACCAGCTATAATAATAGTAAAACATTTACTCTTAATAATTATTGTGATAATTGTTTGTTTAACATACATTTATTATAGCTGGTGATATTTATTTGATTAAACTGGTTTAGAGCGCTTCTATAATGATTTCTTTAAATAATTCGTTCGCGTCTGCTTTCGTTTCTCGATAAAGTTTGTACACACGAGAGAATGGTAGTGAAGTTTGTGGTCTTCTGGAAATTCGAAGACGAAATGAGCATGAAACGCAGAATTATTTTCAACTCTGTCCAAAGTTTTACTTTCAAACGAAATACGAACAAAAGATATTGCCGCAACGCACTCTGTTATACAACGGAGTTTCTTTAATTCAATCACATTTCTTGCGAAAGTGTAAAAAAAAAATAATGAGTTAGGATATGGCTTTTGTGCAATACTAAAAATACATCACGTTCGTCAGAAGGAGTTGCATTTAAGCCCGTGCTCTTTAGAAAAATGTTTGCAATTTGGAATAAACTCGCGAGAGAGCCTAGGGTTTTGAAACTCGTAGACTTTCAAATATTCGCATATCTCAGAAGTTTCATTTCCAACAAGCCTCGCATTCATCACTCGAATATTTAGCTCTGAACTTTCGCTTCATTTTCCTATTTTCGCGTAGTACCCGGATTTCTATACCGTCATTTGAACAAATACATAAATTTTATCTAATCCACAGTCATGCCGCGCCTTATACTCTGAAAGATGAGCAATTCAAATAGTCCATCGCAAGCTCAACAACCCAATTATATCTATATAGCGAACGAAAGATGCACAGCCCGCGAGAGCCCAAACTCGCCGCTTATTAATGTTTCCGTTCTTTCGCAACTGCGGCGTTTGGATACACTTAAACACACACAAATGCAGTGAGAGAGCCCGGCTTGTCCTCCGAAATTAAGCGAGCGCATCACGTATAGAGCGTACGTAGCCACGCGACGTACATACGCACCCGCGTGTGCTGTTGCCGCTGCTGCTGCTGTGCACCAGCCGGTTTCCTTCCAGCTTCTATCCGATAACGTGATGTGAATTTCCACGCGGAAGCAATGTAATTGCGCTACGTGACCTTATGCGGATCATTCATTCGTCTTCCCGACCCACCCTCTCTCTCTCTCTCTCTCTCTCTCTCTCTATATGTATATTTGCACACTGTGTGTGTGTGTTTGCTTCGTGTAAGTAAATCCGGTTGGGATCTATATACGGACGTGTAAGCGTGTGTCTAATATATTGTATAAATATACTTGTATAGGGAGGAAAGAAGAGGCGGTGTGCGTTGGTGATAGTCGAGTGTGCGAGTGTGTACTCGGTTTCTCGGTTCAAGGAGTTTGATGAGAAGGAAGACACGGTGCTAATAGGCCAAGACTCGACTGCGGAAGAGTCTTTGGACGACAGGAGGGATATTAATGATCGGCTGGGAGAGATGCGCGGAGTCACGACGACGCTCCCTTATCACTTCATCCGTTTATCAAATCTACTCGTTCTCTCTCTCTCCCTCCTCTTATCCTCGGCGGTTGACTTTTTAAGCTTTTTTTTTTACTCCCTTTTTGCCTGCCGATCGGTTAACTGTGAAGGCTGGCATTTGTGCGATTTAAGAGCTACGCTTAACTTTTTTTCCCGCAGGCTCGAGATGAAGTTTTGTTTCGGTAAAACTGACTGAAACTGTTGTTTAGCGATGCGCTTTTTGTTTAAATAATACATTTTTATTGCAGCTTCATGAATCTCGGTGTTGCCCCGATTGATTTAATACAATTCATCACTGCAGTTATATCAGTTTTATCTTTAATTTTCATTTAATTTATGATGTATTATTAATTTTTATATTGCGCGCTATCTGCATAACTCTTTGAAATGTGCTGTTTGTGTGAAATAATGTTATTAATAAAAACACGGTATCTATACATATGTATATACGATAAAAAAAAAGATAATCTTATTCATTATCTGCTGGGACACATTTAAATCGAATCAAAACTGTAAAGTTGAAATTAATAGTCGTTATATCATTTAGAGAGTAAAAAGTGATATATTACAATTCTAGCATTACAATATTTAAGACTTTTTTACATTCACATAAAACACTTTATTCATAAGCTGAAAATGTTACACTTGGTCGTTACTGTTTTATTAACCCCATAAAAGCAGTGTATAAGTCAGAAAAGCAAACGAGTTACGCTCGACCTCATGTATCGCTTAAGCCGATCAGAACAACCAAATAGCACCTCTCGAAATGACAAACGGCATATCTTTATACTTAGCCTTCACCTTCCGACACAGAAGAGGGATGACAACGTATACAGATAAATTTTCTCTTGGAAGGTCAACGTACAAATAAGACGCGAGAAAAACCCTAATGCCAAGATAATTCGATCTTTCCAAATATTAGGAAAGTTGCAAAAGCATCTGAACAAAGATTTCGTCCTTGAGTTAGGACAAACATTCGGTACAGAATCCGCGAGAGAGGTGACAATCACAATGAACTCAAGCGTATAATATACCTTGCTACCATCCAAAGCTAATCGAATTAAGCCCTACAGAGCGTTATAAACCAGAGTGGGCCAGGCATAACCTGCACACACACACACACCGCGTCCATAATCTCGAGATGCCGGGTTGCTCTCGCGGTGGTTGGCTTTATATACACACACACACACACACATCCTGTGTGTATATGTATTACACTGAGGGCTGCAGACGGCGGCAGTGTGCACTGCGTCGGGGTCCGCTCATTACTTGGCTTTATCGATCCTTGGCCCATCACCGCATACACACGCGCGCACAATGTGTACAGTCGGTTGCATTAAGTTCGGCCCATGTTCGTCGGCACGCCGCGTTAGATTACAATGCGCGGCCTTAACCACTGTGTCCTCTCTCTCTCTCTCTCTCTCTCTCTCTCCTCGGGTGCACCGAAAACGTGATCGGTGACACGATAGCCCGGGAGTCGTCCCTCTCTCCTCAGCTACGAGAGTTGTCGAGTGTACATACTTGGGGGGTGGCGGGAGGGAGGGGGCTCCGGTTAGTTCAGGCTCTCGCGCGCGCGTTACGTCAATCAAATTCGACAACGCGGACAACAGAGCCGAGCGCGAGACTCGCCTGCTAATGGAGCCGCTCTGTCAATAAAATGGCGGCGCGTTGCGCCGGGGGTTAAATAAATGGAGGCGCGCGGTGTTGGCGGACCAACCGAGCAAATTGAAACGCGAGGGTGGGGGGATCGTTGGCATCGAGTATGCAAGCTATTTGAGGATTTGTACGAGATGTTTGACCTGGGATTTTACTTCCATTTTTGTTTTGCTACAGGGTGTTAGCTCGAATGCTTGTTATATGTATGTTAGGTTGGTAGTGGAGGGGATATGATGATCGATCGAATTATGCGGAGAGGTGGAAACGGGTTATTTTTGTTTGGTAAACCGAATTTGGAATTAAGTGGGTGATCGGGGATAAATAAAGTAGCGTTAATTTGGTTAAAAATGCAGGGGCTAATGTGTTTTTCCATTCGGGACGGTTTGGAAAGTGAAAAAGTGGGTTATTGGCAGTTGCAGCGAGCATTTATTATGAAAGGAGGTTATTTTTCTTTAGCTAGTGGATTTAATATGGACGAGGCGGTGTTTCTGTTTCGGATTGCTCGGTTTTGAAGGTAAGCGAGGGAAAACATAGTCGGAAAATCGATACAGGTATGCTGTGTTTGAGTGGTCTATGTGTTCTGGCGAATCGGAAATAATGTGATAACATTTGAATAAATATTTATTTCAATAAGTATTCGTGAAGAATTTTTTGTCCGAGACTAATACCATTTATTGAATGAAATTTCACAGGAATTAAGGGATGCTATGTTCAAAATTTATAAGGTCGCATTTATTTCAGATAAACGAATAATTGCAACGGAATCAATGCATTGCTTTTCAATGTGTAACTCAATACAAAGAGTATAAATACAGCAATTTTATGAAATCCGTTAATGAATACAGTTGAATTTTAATAATTTAATGAATAAAGTTAATTTTTTACAACAAAAATAAAGTTATACCCATAAAACAGATTTATTGGAACATATCTGCACGACCTCTTTGATGCATAAGTACTAAGATTTCTTCATTAAATGACAGAAATTGCAAGATGAATGAATTGGGTTTTCGATAACTAAAATTTCAATGCTCTTTATTAGATTTAAAAACTCTTATAGAAATGTTGTCTTTAAATAAACCCATTGGAGTAATCGGATAAAAGCGAAAACTTTTAAAAGTATTGACAACATATCACAAACAATTGTTACCTATAACATCATAACCACTTCTACTCTTCATCACTTCCATGGAAATGTATTTTTTCAAAATTTTAACTAAAAGGTTACATTTAATAACAATAAATAACGACGACAGCTTTTCAAATATTCTCGTACCATATTCAAAACAGTAACAAGCATTATCAAACCAATTCGCAAGACCTCGGCAAGTCCGTGCGGACCGTATCATTTCTAATTCAACACCAAAAATCCCTGCTAAACATTTAAGCGAGTTTCACAAGAAGAGCCGCATCTGCGCAGTTATGGCATACACCGCTTAATTAAAAAGACACACGCACTCGGGGCCGCGCTTCTAGACCCTCGAAATTAGTTCAGAACGACGAGGTGGCGAAATAAAAGAAAAGGGGAAGTGGGTACACGCGGAGAATTAAGAAAGTGCTAGTTGAATAACTTCATTGGACTCTGCCTTCTATCTTTCTCTCTCTCTCCCTCTCTCTAGAGTATAAAGCCAGGCGCACACGAGGGGATAGCCGAGCTTGAAGCTCAGTATTAATAATTACAACTGCCGGAACATTACGCGCCGCCGCTGCCGTTGCTGCCGCTGCTGCTGTCGAGGGGCTAGAAGTAGGCAAAAGAAGCGACGCGTTGCACCTCTACGCTCGCGCATCACGTAATGCAATATTAATTCCAGGAGCTTTTGAATATGAAATAAAGTGGATGCAGCTAAGGGAGGGGGGAAGGGGATATAAGGCTATATGCTTGCGCGCGCAGTATACACCGGAGCTACGGGAAAAAGGTTCTCTGTTCTCTTTTACATACTAAGTGCGTCGTCGACGTTGCATGCCTTTTTGAAAGAGTGCGCGCACGTGGAACTTATGTGTGCGTGTGTGTGTATGCGCGCGACGCGGGGGTTATAACACAGGAGGATACGTGTTTGGTTTCGAGCTTTATGACTCTATATATATATATACTCGAAAATTAAGGTTTAAGAAAAAGTAGTTGTACGGTGTCGGCGTAGAGATTGCTTAGGAAAAATTCGACATTAAATCTGGGTGGTGTATACGGGTCGGAAAATAAGTGGATGTTGATGAAGAGGGCGGAGTTATGCAATTTTGTGCGGGCGAGCTTGTATTTTTTAAATGCGAGATTCGTTTGCTTATTTTATGCAAATGGCGTGGGAGATCGTCGTGCGTTACGCGCGTTTTTCAAGTAGTGGCGGGTATATGGGTTGTTCGAGCTCGTAGATTTTTTGGTACGAGCTTATTTGAATATATTTAGGTCCGAAGAAAAGTATAGATGAATTTGTTGGAAGATTTATTGGGAAATCAGATTTTCATTACTATGCTTTAATTTGATTAACTGGACGATACAGCAATCGACTTAGTTATTATGCAAAAAGTTAGCCGATGAATGTGCAAGGGAAATTTGAATCCTTATAAGGGTTTATAATCTAATGGTCGGGAGTATTTGAATTTTAAATTGAAAATTTCAAATTGCGAATTTAATATCGAGTTTAGAAAAACCGAATTTACCTAAATTTTTATTCTAATTGGATGGTGCTTCAAAGTTATGAAATTTGCATCTCTCAAAAATTGAATCACTACTAGATGCATATCAAATGTTATAATCAAATGTGCGCTGCACACTAATTAATATAAAAAGATAGCGCTGAAAGGTTGAAAGTACTTCGTGCGATACATATTTATTTTTCCCGAATATAATGAAGTATGCATGCATAATATAGTACTTGGAATAAATGCCAGCACTTTTATTCTAAAATATTTTCAATCAGCATTAATTTCTTAAGCTCCACATTATATCTTTTAGAAATTAGAAAATAACTAAAAAATAAGAATTTGAAACTGGTCATTTTAAAATTGTTGGCCTGTAAAATTGTCCATCTGTGCGCGGAATTGGTAGATTGAAAATTCAAAAGGACACAACATGTAACGTAAAAATCCAAGGTTACGCGATAAAAATTGATTCGTAAAAAACACATTGCCGCAAAGGGCTTTTATGGCTCAATGATTTTCACTTAATGCAAGATCGAAATTGCAAGTTTCAATTTGTGCACGATCGACGTTAAAAATTGCGCTCGAAATTCAAATTTTCCTCTTACCGATTTAACAGCCGATGGGTTGCAAAAATCCTTTCATCTATTTAATCCTGAAATACAGACTATATCCCCATATTATCACATGTTCATAATCTTCATTCAGATTTATTAACAATTACGAAAGTCTAAATCCGGCATAGAAACGTTTCATAACACACAGATGATATAAGATAAAGAAATCAACTTAATCGTATTATTTCCAAATTTTTCCTCACTGCAGTCTCTTTCTCCGAATATATACCTGGCTCGACTCGGTCTACTCATGAATAAACGTTCATGTTATTTTAAATATAAAACGCCAGGGAAAAAGGCAGCGGCAGCGAGATCGAGAGAATAATTGCGAGGAGCAGCTAGGACAGAGAAAGAGAGAGAGAGAGAGTGTGTGTATGAGAGAGAGCGAGGGAGAAAAAAATACCACGAACCGAGAAGCTCTCAGTTTTATATATATATTTCAACGAGTCTTGGACGAAACGAGAATGGCGCGACGCTCGACTGAGAATCGCAATAAGACATAGCGAGCAAAAGAAAAAGGAAGCAGAGAAGGAGATTAAAGTTTCACATTCGCCTGAGCTCAGAATTAGCTTCGACAGTTATATACATTGCCACCGGCGCGTCCGCCTTTAACGAACTTACTACTAAGATGCGCGACCGAGGGATTTGATTAACAAAATAACATATCGCGAGAATGAATTAAGGGGTCCAACGAACCATGTAAATATGTATTATATCCAGGGAGAATAACCGACTGGTCGATGAAAAAAACAAATTGAATGGCTACAAAAGAAGGGGTTGCGTTCACGGGCGTCGGCGGTTTCTTAATGGGCGACGCTTGATGGGCGTTATATTTTTCACACCACAGGATCTATTATTTCAAAGGTCTGTTCAGAACAAGTGCAAAATAATATATACAGTGTTGCACAATATCTTTTAAATTCAGCGATCAAAAATCGCAATTTCAACTTCAGCAATTTAGACAGAGTTTAAATCTCGACAGAGCCGAATACGAGAAAGTGTCGATTTCGAACGATCAAATCGTCAAATCGTCAAACGTAACTAGTAACTCACCCCAGTCTGCCAACCTCGATCCTGCAGTAACCAACTGGATTATCCACTGAGTTTGGGCGTAAGGCGATGCGCAAAAGATACACAGTGGCGAGCGAGCTGCTCTCTTAGGTGCCGGCGAAAACAAATGAGCACGAGAGGCTCGGACGATTTCTATACCCCCGCGGCCGGTTATCGCTCGAGCCGGTAATTTGCAAAGTCTAAGGAGGCTATATGTAAATTTAATGCCCCCGCCTCCGTCCCTCTCCTGCACGTATACGCCACTGCTGCCGCGGCGCGAATCTATTTTGGAAAACAGTACGCGCGGACTCGACGGCGGATACGCGCGCGTTCTAATTGTGATTAAAAGTTCACGATGAGTGTATATAAGCGGCTAATTTGCAACTGCATGCAAATTGCATACGTGTGCGCAATCGATATACACTCTTGCATGTGTGTGTGTGTGTGTGGAGGGGAGGGGCGCTTGAGAGAAAGGATTTCTGATATTGCAATTAGACGAGTTTCGAGGGCTCCGCGGGCTAATAGTCGAGCTGAGCATCGTACAGCTAACTCATTTTCCGCAAAGCTTGTGTGTGAAGTGTGTGCAAAGTGTAGGATTATCGTAAGAAGGTACTAGCTCACCTTCAAGGGAATAAATTGTCTATTTATGTCTTTGTACAAAGCATCTAGGGTGAGTGAAGGTATCGCTGCGGTGGAAGGTATTACTGCTAATACCTATAACCGCTAGTAATTTCTTTTAAACTTGCATTACCACGAGTATTAATTAGAAGGTAGAAATATTTCTGAGATATGTATAGCAATTGCTTTGTTGCAATTTTTAACATCTCTGATTAATTTACAGTTTTAGCTGATTTGTAATGATTTATAAGTCTTGAACTAGCTTGTTTTGCTCATAAATAAATCTTTCGTAGAATAATCGGATTGGAGCATGTAAATTTTCTCTACAGGGACATACATGGTTATGTCTTAAATATTTAAGCACAATGACAATATTGAATCTATCTAGTAATAACAAAGTCGTTAAATCATACACGCATCCTTTGTACAGTAGAAAAGGTAACGTATAGTCCGGCGTGAATTTAATACGATCGGTAAGCTAAATCCGCTAAGTTCACTATTAATTTTAATCTGATCTCAATTAATAGATAAAATGAATTGAAGAAAATGAACATATTTCGTATATGTTATTTACAAAGAGTGAGTGTACACTTTTTCAAACTCTTCTCTTTTGTACTCCAAGTAAAGGTGAAAAAGTACTTGATAGAATATTCATTGTTCAATTTCGAAAACTGTTAATGAAATTGCTGGGAGGGAAATTTATGTCTTTTACCAAGAAGGGCCGCAAGACATACTGAAAAAAAATCCGAAAAATAAATAGCGGAGCGGAATTACATTAACGAGGTAAAATTATTACCGCTACTAAATTAATTTGTAAAAACTTTTAATGAAGTAGACCAATGTAATTAGTATTATTTCGAGATGTAAAAAAATCTTTAATTAAAGCCATACCCTCAACTCTTTTAAATTATACCAGGTCGCGGAAAAATATATTTCACAGAACACAGACAGAAATTATTTATCCACTTCCACGTATTTTCCATGGAGTAGATGAAGCTCGAATTTATTTCCAAAACTCCCTTCTATTCAGCTTTTTCCCTTTACCAAATAAAATATTTTCATCCGGCTCAAATCAACAGCACACATTTCCTTTATTTACTTCGGGACTCGCTTCCTCGAATTCCAACACATGCGTCCATTACAAATGCAGTTTCGCATTCGCATATCGTCGCTCGAACATCTGAATCCAAAGTTTTTTTTTTCTACGCTTGCTCGATCCTCTCATATACATATATATGTATTCCTCGTATGAATCGCGCGGATAGTCGTTTGTGAAAAGGCTTATTCTGATTAATCAACGTCGCGCACGCAGGAAAATAGAAAGAGAGAGAGAGAGAGAGAGAG
>UELV01084564.1:0-10673 GCA_900490015.1 Megastigmus stigmatizans | reverse complement strand
GTTGGGCGGTTTTCAAGCCTGTCGTCAAGTCAATGGAGATCTGGCAGATTTGTCCGAACTACTCGAGATCTACTTGGGATTGCTCAGCCATATCTGCAGGAAGAGCTCGAGGCTCCTAATGCAGAATCCCGATCAGGTGCCTAGTATGCTGCAATGCGGTAAGTCAATCGCTAAATTGCTATAATCATATAACAAAATACTCCCCTAGCTTTTGAAGATTTAGCTAATTCGAAAGTGGTTTTATAAACGCTAAATAGATTATTATTATGGTAGACATATTGATATAGAATGATTGTTTCATATTAAAATTTTTTTCATCAGTTGATAAATTATAATCTTTCGGTTGGTCTACTCTAATTATTTCAATTCACGTACTATTTTATCTTTTCTTTTTCGCGCTTTTTACAAGGTATTAGGTAGGTAATCCAGTTTCCGACAAGTTTATAAAGCTTTGTTGATCGGTAACCAAGTAACGCGAACCGTGTATCTAACCGGCAAATAAATCGATAAATTACTTGTGACTGTGTCTTTGAGCCTCAAAGGTAGAGCCGCGTGTGTGAATCTTCAACTTAAAATTATTATAAAATAAAAGTTTTAAAATGGCTGGTAAAGGGAAAGGTAAAGACGCCGAGCCCAACTTTGCTAAAATGACTAAAGAGCAGCTACAAGTGTTCTCGGCGAGATTGCAAGAACAGATTGAACGTGAACGTGAGGAAAGAAATTACTTTCAAATAGAAAGGGATAAGATTCAAACATTCTGGGACATTACTAAGCAGCAGTTACAAGAAGTTCGCACATATAACAGAATCTTGAAGAAAGAGACGCAGGATTTTTCCAAACGATTCGAATACGAGAACTTATTGTCGCGGAAAAAGATTGCGCACTTAATTTATACTAATCAAACGGAGGCATCCAACACCAATATCGAGCACATAGTGGCTCTGAAAAATTTTCAAAATCAGTTCCTTCAAAAGAAGTCTGAAATCTTTGCTAATAACAATAAGAATTTAAAGATAGAGAACGAGGCGAATCTAGCGAATCTGAATCAATCTCATGCTTCGAGATTAGCTCATAAAGCAATTTTGGAAAACCATAAAGACGCGTTCAAGCAGGACTGCAGAGACTTACAGGACAAATACGACGATAAAATTACAAAATATCGCAAGCAGTTTTCATTGAAACATAACATAGAGATAGCCGAGGTTGAGGAAAGAAAGAACGAGCATGCGAGCATGCTGCTCAAAGAACACGAGGAAGCTTTCAATGAGCTTAAATCATTTTATAATAATATTCTTTTGAATAACCTCTCGGTTATCGACAACTTGAAGAAAAAATTTAGTCAAGTAAAGAAAAATGAGATGAAAATGATGGGTCAACTTAAAGAGTGCAAAAATGACAAGCCAGTTGCTTAGAAATATCGCAATACGTTTAAATAAATACTTAAGTTATTCGGCACTATAAATATTAATAAAGTAATTACGTGCACTTAATTGCTAATAAAATAGTAGTTTTATAAGTTTCCGTCGATAATTCGCTTTCTTATCGTCAAAATTGATGAATAAATATTTATAAAACGTAATATAATTTTTCATAGTTATAAACTTACTTCCATTACCAAATCGAAAAATACCTTTGCTCAATTGAATCCAGCAAGTACTTAGGGTAACAGCATATTTTAAATTATAATTCATTTGTAATCATTTAGTAGATTATGTTTAATAAATATTTTTGTATTTCAGGAATGGCGTGTCTACTTTTGCAGGAGATTAGTACGGTCAAAGCCGCAGGAAGCTTTTTGAGTCATGCGATAACTCAGTGTCCACATTTGCAAACTTTCATCCACCCAGTCGGACAAGAATTAGTATGCATTATTCTTCGATGCATAGGTAATTCAAATACTAAGTGTATTAAAATCATTAAATACTAAATAATTGAACTGTGTATCTACCATTTATACATTAGAATTGAGGGCTCCAAAACGAAAAGGGCGCATGGCGAGAATTCGCCTTATAACTATTGCTTAAGAGAGCAATTTTAGAGATGATGACTGAAAATTATTTTTTGACTAGGCATATCGATACCATATTCGAATACGCATCTTTATTGAGCTCAAACCATGTCTGTGTCCATCTTTTTTCGTTTAATTGTTACTCGCAAAAAACAATGATTTCGACCATTACAGAAAAAAGCATAATTTTCACTTCAATTCGCTCGCATTCAGGCCGGCATCAATATTTCATTTTGAAATTTTGACACAGTCAAATTCAGACCTTTTCGCGAATAACCGAAACAGTTTCATTCCTTCATTTTTATATTGACTAATGTAGTGAATTTTTAGAAAAAGAATCTCCGATTCTCACATTGAAATTTTCTGACTAAAAAGTTACTCACGGAAGTTTCTCAAGTAAATGATTGAAAAACTACAGCAGTTTTTACGAGTACCGGGATGCACCGACAAGCGCTGGAGAAGAAGTACACGCGCCCGCATACAGTAATTGTATGTGGGGGCGCGCATCTCTTCTCCGGCGCTTGAAAAAACTGCTATAGATTTTCTACTATTATACTTGAGATATTGGCGTTTTACAAAAAATTATTTCGAGCCTATACGAATATAGAGAACATGGTTCCAGCACAAAAAAGATGCGTACTCGAATACTGTATCGATATATACCCTAGTCAAAAAGTTATTTTCAATCATCTCTAAAATTGCTCTCTTGGATAATAGTTATACAGCGGAATTCTCATGATGCGCTCTTTTCGTTTTGGGGTCCTCAATTATATCTTTTTCATTTAAACTTTTTACAGATTAATTTTACAGATTGCATTCAATTTGCTTATAGTTTTTATGCATCTAAGAAATCTTTTAGTTTCTAGATATTATCAAAAGACTATTCAATGAAATAAGTTCCATAATATGTTTTGAGGCTTTTAAAATTTCACGACTCGTTCAAATGAAGTTTATTGTCTCGATGAAAAATGAAATATTATTTTCCTCAAATTTAGTTAATAAATTGATTTAATAGACTAAATTTTCACAGGAGGAGCAGTGCCACGAAATAGTTTAGAACCCCACGCTGAAGTCTTATTTGCCCTGTCGAAAGCCTGCTTCCGATGGACGACGCAGTGGCTGCGACTCGCTTTAGCGGACAGCAGCGCACCGGATGTTCCTCAGGCCGAGAAGGAAAAATTCATAAAGGACGTGTGTCGCCAACATAAGAAACTTCAAGTGTACTTGAAAATGGCTGAATTCAGCTTACTGTGCCGTCAGGCGAATGCGCTTGGCTTGTAAAGCTGACTTGCCGCAACTTTATACGACTCTGTACATAATTATATATGAAGCGAGAATAAAAACTCATATGCTACTTTTCAATGAATTGCAAGGGAATCAAAGTCATTTTAAAATCTTAAAATTAATATGCTCCTACGTACTTGACTGGAAATGTCACGAGTGACACCCATGTGTGTATTATAGATATTTGTTTTGTAATATAGAACTGTCTAGAATTGAGCTTTTCATTTTTTTTATGCAATAGATTTTGATTTATATACATATAAAACGTCGTAGCAATATATAACTTTTTTAAATGCTACTTTTATATTTGTTACTCGCAACATTTCTTGATTAGCATGATTGGATAGCTATTAGCTTTTAAGAATGGTCGACTTTGCTAACATTCCTGAGAATTTTTTAAATTGATAATACTTAACGGCGTATGAAGGTACTGTAATGTGTTAATTTTGTAGACACGAAAAATCATAGGTACTAATAAAGCTAGTGTTGAAATTGCGATTGGATCTGTTGCATTGAAATGTGATCATTCAAGATTTATACAATGACTGTCTATCTGAAAGAAATGTATTGAAATTAACGTTAACGCAGAGACTGATTTCTCAGTTGTTCTGTTAGGATTACATTTTCTTTTAGTAGAAATAAAATTATGTATTTTTTAATTATTTATTCATAACTAAGAAATGTATTTTGCAAATTTACAGAAGCAATTTATTGTATTTATTATTCATTTCCTTATTCATGATTCCAAAATCTTACAAAGTCTTCATGACACTTGCAAAATCACCAAGCCTTGGAATAAAGTAAAACTTTTCCATGTATACATGTATATAAGCATACGAATAAATAGAAAATAAAAAATTGATAAGTGCATTTGTATAAACATTTGCCATGAAAATTCATTACTTTTTTCATAAAAGTACTTTTTTTTAAGATGTATTAACAGTGCAGAATTACGATTCAATAAAAACGAATTTTTACAGAGGATTAAAATTAATTTAACTGTATACTTGAATAAGTGCTGTACAAACGATCGCTTTCACATTCTCTGCATAAAAAGCACTCAATGATTTACAATACTTTGAATAGATTATTTTTTACAAAAATAAAATTCATTTTATATCTCGCTTTCCTTTCTCAAATCTTAATTATATGATTATAAATCGAGAACACGTACTTTCTAATATATTTAATCTCAGCTGACAGGTGGGTCATCATAAAAAGAACTACCTTAACGTAATTATCACACTATAGAACTAAAACAGTCCTAACAAAAAAAAATATTATTACTGTTAAATTAAGGATTCATGAGTCCTTAATAGGTAATCACTGTTGTAAGAAATATTTTTTGTTACAGCTATGCACGTGTTACGAATTTTTCTCCATCGATTGTAAACAATTAACTATTCACTGACGGTCCCCGCCGTTGGCCATCGGATCGGACAGAAACTTTGCGGCGACTCTTGATCGTCTTTGCTTGACAGTTCTTTGATTTTTCTGTGTGTTCGGGGCTTGCGATCCTTGATTGATGGCATCGCCTGATTTGTAGCTAGTATTCATCTTTTCTTGCTTGATCTCCTGGAAATGGTCATCGATCGATTTAAAATAACGCAAACTGTTAATACTAAACATGGAAGATAAAAATGTTTTCATCCTAGCTAATCTAAAAATCTCTCATTTTTTAAGAAATACCTAGTTTCTACAAGTATACTTTGATTTTCAACTCCAATAGTGATTTATCATGAAAAATCTCAGACTCCAACCTACCTTAGGAGTATTCTCCTTTGGCTTCTGATCCACCTTATTCTGCTGCTGCTGCTGCTGCTGCTGCTGCTGCTGCTGCTGCTGCTGCTGCTGCTGTTGCTGATTCTGCTGCTGATTCTGCTGCTTGTGTTCGTCGTGGCTGGTCGGCTTGTTGGTTGGATTCCTCGTCTTCTTCTGTGCCTGCAGCGGCACGAAAGGCGATGGTTTCTTGATCGACTCGTCGGCATTGGGTGGCACCGGTTGAGGATACCGTCCCACCAGCTGCTGCGGTGGCTTGGGCTGATGATTGGGCACGGGCTGCTGCTGTTGCTGCATCGACGCGTTGAAGCCGGGTGTCTGCTGTATCATCGGATTCCATTTGGGCATGGGCATAGCTGACCACTTGGGCATTGGGATCTGCATGAGGGGCACCTGTGGGAAGGGGGCTGGCAGGATCGGCTTGACATTCGGTAGGGGCTGTGGCTGCGGCGGGCGCACGTTCTTGCTCCGATTGTTGAACCACTGCTGGGGCGGTGGGCGCAGCGGTACTGGCCGTGCGTTACCCGATCCTACCTTGTCCAGCTCCAGCTCCTGAATCGACACAACGACCGAGTTAAATATTGCACTTTCAATTTTAGTATTCTTTATTTTTTTTAATTTATTTATATAGTATTATGCAGTGTTTAGCTCTTTTACTCGCAAAAATAGTACATCAAAGTAAACGTAAGCTTAACATTTGATTACAAAAGGTTACCTCGTAAACTTTCTTGGCTGTGTTCTCAGCGGCCACAGCGTGAGTCTTGCAGAAGTCGCCAAAGAAGGTCCGCGTGTCCGGTAGTATAATCTGAGCGCAGACGAGATCCTCCGCGTTCGTGCAGTAGACGTAGCGCGGGAAACCTGTGCCGAGTCTCTGGAAGTATGAGACCAATTGCGAGCAGTACCAGATGCTCTTGCCACTCTTCAGCTCCGCTTGTCGCGCGTGCTGAAACAAATGTCGGGTGTAATCGAGCTTCTAAAGTATCTATACAACTGCGGAGGAGTTCGGCGCATTTGAATGTAAAATAATTATTGTTTGTATGAAGTTTTTATGATGTACCCATTTTAAATTGATGGAGAGCTGAAAGTTTTGAACGATTTAAATGCACAGAATTATGGTTTTGTGAACAATTGTAACAAATCCAATCAAATGCTTGATTATTAATTGCAGATTATTGATTAAATATAAAAATTAACTTTGAATAATAGAAATATACAGAGTCTTAAGGTGCTTATGCAAGTTAAATGTATACACGTGAATGAACAAGTGTAATGAAAAGTTACTTCGAAATCACTCGTTCTCATATGTAATATTACGTGAAATATTTTATACATGCAGAGAGTAGTGATACTTCAGTAATATATTTATTCTTGCAACGTACATCGAACAACTGTTGCACCAAGGGTGGAGTGTCGGTCGTTTTTGATGTTTGCGGAAATGCCGGTTTGTTAGTCGGTGGCGGCGCAGTTGAGGAGGACGGTTTGTTGCTCGGTGGGTTACTTTCGTCGGAAATTTTCAACATTGCCTTCAAGAATGCGCTGGGATCTTGGGGCTGCGAGAGTTTCAATTTTTTTTCGTTAAAGTTTATCATATTACACTAGAAAGAGTAGCAGAGCCGATAGAGATATATATATAGCAATAGAAGCTGTGGACAACTGTGCATTGAGTCTACAGAAAGCAGAATATATCAAAATGTACTTAATAAACGTGCAAAACCCAGCTTTTTTGTTCTTTCGAAACAAAAAATACTATGTACATCGATAGCAAAGAAATATGAGCTTGCCGAAGGAATGAAAGGAAAAATGTGTAAATATATTTCCATATATGTGTTCATACTACAAAAGATCAAAAGAAATGCACTTGAAATAAATAAGATAAAATTACTAATGATCACTTCAAATTAAGTTTTATTTTAAGTTCTAACAAAATAATGAATAGATCGAAATACCGCACAGTAAAACGCTACAACATGCTATTTTCCAGTCAGTTATTAATTACCCAAGTTTGGTCTTTCCATGGTTGCTTTTTGAAAAAAAAAAGAGAAAGGAAACCTATTAACGCCAATTCGTCTGGTATAGCAATTTATACCATATACAATAATAACCCAGCGTATTCGTTACAATTCTATAACTACTTAAATTTTCATAGTTTCGCATAGACATTCCATTTAACATTATTTATAAAACAATGTTAATGTGATACGTGACAGCGCGATTATGAAATATACCACAAAAAGAAAGTGCACAGTATATTACAGTCACGTCTGACCACAAACCTTATTCTACTTTGCAAAGCTACAACACAACAGTTTCAAAGTTGGTTTTTTCACTCTAATGTATAATATAGATCGCTTTTAATATGTCAAATATTAAAATCTATGAAAATTGTTACAGTATTGCTCGAGACTGCCGTAACTACACTTTTGTAAAAATCCCAAGCCAAAAGTGACAATCGCACTTACCGAGCATTCCTTGACAGCATTCGATGGTGGATTCGACCTATCCTGGGGCGGTGCTATGGGTACTTGCTGTTGCGCTGATGGCTCGTCCGGCTTCTGCCATATCAATCAATCTCATTAAAAAAGAACAAACAAAGCACTCGCAAGCCTTCGAGAATAGAAAGATCCCGAAACGCACCTTTATTTTGTACAATTCATTCCAAATCGCCTGGAATTCCGATGGGCCTTGTTGCGGTCGAGGCGGAAAAACGGGTTGCTGTGGCGGAGGAGGCATGAATTGTTGCGGCTTCTTACCCGGAGGCTCGTGATGTCTCTGTAGAATAACTGGCGGTCCGCTGAATGGTTTCACCTGTTCGGCGTTGCTTCTCCTATGACTCGGCGACTCATTGAATCCGCTCTTTTTAATGGCCTGGTTCCTGCCTGGTGGACCCTGAGGTTGACTCTGATTTCGTTTATTGACGTTTTGACCATTCTTCGTCCACGCGGGATAGAAGCCGCTAAGGGAGGATGGATCGGGCGCTTGGAATTGCTGCGGCTGTGGTTGAGACGGCTGCGGTTGTCTCCAGGAGATATTATCCGGGGTACGCGAATGGTTGGAGTTGGGTGACTGACGGGCGACTTGCTGCTGTTGTGGCTGCTGCTGTTGTGGCTGCTGCTGTTGTGGCTGCTGCTTTTGACGCCAAGATGGCGAGGCTACGCTCACCTTCACGTTTTTGTTCTCGATTTGTATACCGTAGCTTATGTTGATGAAGTCCGTGGAAGCTAGACGATAGCTGCGGTTTGGCGAACACTCGTGCAGTACCAGACCGCCTGAAAATTTGCACATTCGTGTTTTATATAATCGTTGTATCGTTGTTAATCGCAAGATTTAGCAGTTGATTCCTGCTTCTCAAACCAACAATTCGAATGTGCATAAGAATAACAAAAGCAAAGTGCGTAAAATTATATTCACCTGCGAAAGGTTTGTCGAACAGAACCTCGTACGTATTGAGCATAGCGGTCTCGCCTTTCTGCACGCCGATTATTGTGCCCTTGTATCCAATAGGTACGGTGAAGCTCTCCCTCACACAGATCACTCGATCGAGTAGGCGATGCTGGGCCTTGGGATCTGGTGGCGCACTGCCCGAATTCAAGCCGGGCTTGTACAGCAGATACGGCTTCACCTGCATCAGCACTGTCTTGCCTGCGAGCCGCTTCGTCTCCAGCGTATCGTCCACTTCTTTCTCGATGCACTTGACGATCTCGGCCTCGAGATCCTCCGAGCCGCAGGAGCGCGTCGTCGTGCCGAGGATTTTTTGTTGCTCCTTCAACCAGGCCATGGTTCCGTCCACTGCCTCGGAACTGGAGGACATATAAATTATTAACATTAGCTCGAATTTATTGTCCATTTCAAATTAATAATTTTCTTGACAAAAGTGTTAAAAATAAGATTACCCTTTCTCTGGGAAGAGATCTTTCAGGTACATATCCGAGGTTATGAGATTTTGCTCCAACCGCTCAAAAAGTTCAGGGTACTTGTACATGTAATTCCGTACTAACTCGACGGCCTTTACACTGTACAGCCATACGCCGTTGTTATCTTTTTTCGTAAATCCTTGAACCTTAAATAAAATAAATAAAAAATATTACGAATGTATTTATTGGTCAAATATTATGTCTAATATTTAATGACCTCATTTGAATAATTAATGTGAAAACATACTTCCTCGTTCTTTTTGTTGAACTTCAAATTCAATCCTATGTTATGTTTACTACTACTAGAAGGATCTAAGGGATCTCCATTTATCACCAAAATAGTTCCAGTTATCCTACTAAGAAGGTGACTGCTTATACCTAAACGTTGCGCAGCTATGTTACCAGGCATATATTTCAGTCTTGTATCTGTTTGCAATTGTCGTACTCTGTCGAAGTTTGGCTCCGGTATTGTACGCATCGCCACCTTTATTCTACTTGTTTTCAAATCTACTCCAGACTCTGTAACCTATTAATAAAAAAAAAATTGTTTTTTTTTTTAATTATTCAATAACTATTTTGCTATTAATAGTTCATCTACAATTCTATGATTAATTTAATAGTTTCAAATTAAAATTGCGAACCTCTCCCATCGCGCCATAATGCGGATGGCCCAACATAAAACAGACGGATTTCGGTTTGAATACATCGGTAATAGTTGTGTATTGTATAAAATTTGGGTTATGAACCGTGATGTCATCCAGAACCATTTGATACGCGACTGCCACTGCGTTATCGTTCCATTGTTTTTCGAGTGTCATTTTACCCTGAGCGCTGTAAACGTACTGTTTGCCAATAATTGGACATACGTGCACTATTATCTCGATATCTCCTACATCTATACCTAGACGACTTTTGTAGCTGAAAAATGCAAATTATTATATTTATAAACTTTATCTACGAATAAGAAAGCAGTTTTTAGACACTACCGCTACACGGTAGTATATTTCTATTACGATAAAAATTGATTTTAAGTCTGTTTTTTTTTTAAAAAAGGAGGTATGTATGTATATTATCAAATTAATCGATTTTCTCAGTGAATTTTTGACGGATCGAACCGAAACTTTGAAGATTTCCTTATTATGTTATAGGATAGAAACGTTTCTATTTTAAGCCATATCCATCGAAAGGCTTCGAAATGGCATACGTTTTAAAAATGTCGAAACCCCGTTTTTAGCTATTACTTGAAATAAATTAATTTTACGTGAAATATAAAAACTAAAAGAAATACATCTTTTTGTATTGAACACTTTTCTTTAAAATCAATTCCTTCCAAGATAACAGTGGAGAAACGATTTAAAACACTTGCTTAAGATAAAAAAAACTTTTTTTAAGCATTAACATAAAAAATATTAATTTCTTATAACAATATTAAATGTTTTAGAGTATTAAAAAACAAAACTTTTCTCTATTCAACATTTTTTGCTAGAAACTATTCATTTCAAGATACACGGAAAAAAGACTGGGGGAGCAGTTTCCTCAACTGGTGTTGCTGTTAATCAACGCGTACGGCGAGCTGCTTGCCCTTCAAACGGGAGAGCAGCTCACTTTTTCTGGGAGAACCATTCGCCCATGCTATAGTATAATAAACAAGATACATACAGTACAGTAACAAGATATAAAACACAAATGAA
>UELV01084563.1:0-11339 GCA_900490015.1 Megastigmus stigmatizans | reverse complement strand
AAAATTACTAAGCATTCGGTAATTCGGAATTTGACGAGAAGTAAATCCAAACTATAAGCGGTTACGTGAATGTAAATATTTATCGATGATACATGTCTGATGAATAAATGCGGTGTACGATAAATAATTTACTTCGTTTACTTAACTTTATTTCAAGGTTTACAACAATTCGGATCAAAGACCGACGAAGATTTGATGACAAAAGTTTGGCTCCCCTGCAATAAATTCTTGCGCTAAATCTTTTCCTCATTTTTTTTTATTTCCATTTTATAAGCTTTCCTTATTATAATTTCAATCGAAAAAGACATTCGTGCACGATACAATTTCTCACATTACACGTGCCCCGTTACAGTCGACAAAATAAGAACAGAGCAGAAAAAAAAGAAACAATATGACTGAAAAATTATTGGGCGCCTCGAGCTTCCGGCTGTTTAGGCATCTTGACCCGTTTGCTGCTGCTGCTGCTGCTGCGCCGCCAGTTCCTCGACCGTAGCGTGAATTAGCGGCTCCCCGTCGAGCTTCTCCAAGTTTGGCAAGCGCTTCGCCACCTCCATCCTCCACTGCTCTGTCTAATGCGACGAAAAATTTTGAATATCAGACCTTCCCAGTTGCCCTCCTTCGCCCATTATGCATATAATAAACTTCGTGCGTCTATATACGCGAGAGACGTCGAGAGAGCATCGAAGCGTGTGCTTATATACGAGGCCGGGAGGAATTTGTCAAGTCGAAAATTAACCCCCGCGCGACGATCAAAGCGAAGCGACGAGGAATTTACCGAGTTCGTGGTTCAACATTTTTTTCGAGGGGGTTTATTTGTCGGAGGAAGTTTCTTTTTTTAAGTTTCGAATGATTGATAAGCGAGGGTATTATAATATATAGTCGTCCGGATCGGATAAGATAATGATTATTTTCGCGTAATCATTTGGCTACGCGATTATCTCTATTGCGACTTGTTGTAATTGTCTACAGTTTGTTTTAACTTATCACTTGTTATCATTTTTTTATATTCTTGAAAGATCGTAAAAGTTTCAATTCATGCGATAAGCTACAATTTTTCCTATCAAAGGCTTCAAACGCAGTCAAACCAAATATTTTTAAGTAAGTAGTAAATTTATCTCGTTTTATATCTTTACAGGTAATTACGAAATTTGAAGCGATACAGAGTTTGCTTCATAAAACAAAGCTTGAAAATTTACTAAGCTCCAAAATTTCTTTAAAAATAATGATTTTCGCGATGGCAACATATTTATTATTTAATCTCTAATGAATAAAATGTACAGATTCACATTATGATAAAAAGTGTTCTGGAATTCTCATAATGTTTATGCGAAAAACGTACTTTATGCTGAAACTCTCACGATCCCAACGAAACCTCGAACGAAACTCTATATAGTAAAAAGGCAGTTATTGCAATAATCGTCATCACGTCGCTATCCCACCCAAAAAAAACCGACATCCGCGTCTAATAACTACTTAAACAAACCGTTCGCGAAGAAAAGTGAAAGATATATAAATGACACCTCGAGGCCCTCGGTAATGAGGTTCCCGGCGAACAGCAAATCCTGCAGATTCGGCAACTCCTGAAGTCTGGCGAACTCGTTCCACTCCTTCACCAAATTGTTCGACATGTACAGAACCCGGAGATTTCTCAACGCGTTCACCCCCTTCATCTTCTCGATCGCGTTGTAAGATATCCAGAGCTCCTCGAGTGTGTCGCCGAGGGTCTCGAGCCCACCGAATCCCTTGATATTATTGCGGCCCACTGATAAGACTCGCAGCTTCTTCAAACTGCCGATACCTGCGATGAGGGTTAACGATAAATGTTGCGAGATCCGTAGAATATGTTTCTTTTTTTTTTTGGCTGATTAGGAGGCGATGGTGATGAAGGGCTGCAAGGATATTACGTGAGAAATCAGCTGTCGGAGAAGACGAGTGGAACGTACGGCGCTGAGACTGAGGGTAAATTGAGTACCTCTTTATACTGGTCTTTCATTTCTAAAAGTTTCTTTAGTACGTGCTTCTTTTCAAGCTTTTGGATTTACTTTTATCGACTTATTGTGTGCTCAATGTGACGTGATAAAATTTATTGATAAATAAAAATTGCAAGGAAAAAAAATTCTTTTGCGCCACGATAATTTATAAAAATTAATGAAACTCGATTCACCTCGTCATATAAGCTTAAAAAGTTCATGAATAAACCATATCTATTTACTTTAGATTGTGTGCAAAGTGTACAGGTATACTTATATAACAGTGAATTAAATATTCACGCATTATTCGATTTTGCCCCGCACTCAATGTTGCCTTATAGCATTGAGAAATATTTGCGCACACGTTATAGGAATAAAAGAAATATAGTTTACAGTATCTGTACGTTATTCAATTAATGTGCAATTATACTATTTACATAAGTGGCACCTTTTTCTTTTTCATTATAGAAATATAGGTCGTATTGGATTGCCCGGCAATTGCAAAACGACCACAAACGACTAATATATAACTGAAATTCGATGCTCTCTTATGTGCCGATCTGCTTTATTACGGACGATACGCCCGAAAATGGCCTTCAGATGCGCACGTACTACGTTAAGACTTTTCAATTTTTCCCTCTCTCTCTCTCTCCTTTCCAAAGCACTTTATAAGTAGTAATCTTATATACTGCGACCTATATATGTAGTACAGGTGATATATGCGCGGGTAATGCGATGCTGACTGATTAAAAGGAAAACGTGAATTTTGGAGATGTGTTTGTTTTTGAGCATGTAATCCGACAGAGGATTATTATTCCGAGGTCGCAAGTTAAAGTTTGAAATAATAATTCTTTTATTTGGTTCGAGTGATCGAAATTAAGTACTACGTAAGCTTTGAAAGTTTAGTTTTTTCTTTTACTTTCGGTTGTTCAATGCTTATTTTGACTGTAAATGTAATTTTTAATAAAAGAGAATTATTGACTAGACTAATCTTAGAATAACACAATTCATTATACACTAGTTTTCAAAAGAAAAATGTCGAAACTACGCACACGTTTGTAGGTGCTGGAATAATTCTAATTTTATTCTGAATATTTATATAAAATTGATTCGAAAGAGAAATAATGAATCGTACATTACAATGTCATTCGATCACTTGTTCTAAACGTTTGTGAAAATCGATGTAACATTTATATATGACCCACTTAAAAGCTCGACACGTTCCACTAGCAAGTTAAGCAAGTCATTACGTATACGTGCTTTCTAAGGTATACTCCATCTCTCATCATCGTTACAGATATCACATTTATAAAATTTAAATTACAAATACATAGTTTTCACATTATTTTGATATAACTTTATATTTGCAGGGAGGAACGGAAACTTGGCTCAAACAGAGGCTTTTGCTTTACATCTATTTTACCAAGCTATTCCGCGTGCTCTCTTTAGGTAGTGGTTTGTACATCGTTCCTGCTGGTTGAATGCTTTGTTTTTCAAAAATATCGGAATCCACTTGCGCAAAGTTCATGTTTATATTCCCGATAAATTCAGCAATTTGCAAGATCCCCCTTCTAATGGAAAAGCAGCCGCAGTGCAACTTCTATACCGCAGCTCTTTGAAATCCTCGGGGAAACAAAACTATTCACGGACGATTAGTGTATATGAATAAAGTCCTTCAAAGAGTTTTTCTTTTTACGCGCAAGCATCGGGATTCTTTCTTGCTAAACAAAGCACATCGACTTTAAGAGTCCTGGTAAATAAATCACAATAGTTGCGGACAAAAGTTCAAATGTCAAAAAGAAAAAGAAGAAAAAGCCAGTCTACATCCCTTAGGCTCGGGAACGCGCGGCGCAATTAATCGTCGCTAACAAGGAGGGATAAAGAAAGAAAGAAAGTCTTTGGCTTCCATAGCGCACCTGAGATCTTCTCAATCATGTTGGTGGACAGGGAGAGCCTCTCGCAGTTGGCGAGGGCCGCGAGGGAATTGTCCATCTTCTCGATCGGCGGCCACTGGAAGTTCAGACTGACCTCCGTAGCTTGGGCAGCCTCAGCACCTCCGTTCTCATCCTCCCAGCGCTTTATTGCGTCCTTGCACGTCGTTGGCTTGCCCACCGACATATATCTCTATCCTCTCTCTCTCTCTCTCTCTCTCTCTCTCTCTCTCTCTCTCGCCCACACACTCGCACAGCTGGCTAGATATGTCTCGCTTTACATAACAAAAGCCGCCGGGCGAGATGTTGACCTTTGCGCGTATATATGTATAGTGTGTGTGTGTGTGTGTGTGTGTGTGTTGTGTACGCAGTTCCCTTTTGCTCGAGGATTAATTTTCAGAATTTTCCAGCTTTCCTATTTTGGATTTGTTTGCGCGCGGAAAATATATATAGGGGACGACGTTTCGCCGCCGGCGAGTGAATGCTGCACTTGTGTATATATGTACCGCGAGGAGCCTTGCGCGAAGCTCGGGTCGAGCCAGTGCAGGACTCTACCTCGGGAATAAGAGATTTCGGAAGATAAATTGGTTTTGTCTTTTTGCGCGAGATGGATATATAAAACGGTTTATGGTGCACTCGTGAATTCTTTTAATAGGAATCATAAAGAACTTTTATATATATAATATATATTAATTTTAACAAATTATTTGCGACGAAAACGGTGTCAATATTGACTTCCTATGTAATGAATTTTATTTATCAATATCGGAGCATATTTTAGTGTATTATTCGTAATGTAAATCGCTCATCGATTGCTGTCGGTATTTAAATAAAGACACGCGGATATTGAATATATATTTGACATACGCGCGCGTAAGCTCGCAATTTGTAAATCTGTATATCCTCGTATTGTCAAGGGACCCTGCACGCGCAACATTTTCCGTACATATACTGGTAATTCATATTTGATATTCACGTATAACGCGGCGCAGGTATAAACAGTGTCGTATATTATCCGCTTGAAATTTTTACGCGAAAGCCCAGACACTCGATCGTAATATTCGCGAAATGATTAATTGAAACATCTATGCTACAGAGATACACTTTATTCAGCAACAATGCATGAATTAACACAGTTTTTCCATTACTCGCGCGCACTAAGCAATCCGCACAATGAACAAGTGTTCAAAGGGGCGCGAAAAAGAGAAGAAAAAGAAAACGGGAACGAAAGGCGAGATAGCGTCAATAAAGCAACAACAGCAGCAGCGACTGCGGCATCTTCACAATTAGATGTAACGAATGAATATTTACGAACGACTAAGTGCTTTGTTTGAAATAACAATGAAGCATTAATGAAACTGTCTAGGCGGGTTGCTAGGAAAACAAACTTTCGATTTAACGATGCGCGCCGACGTCGACGCTGCTGTTCCCTTTCCGAGGAGAGGGTGGAAAAAGTGTAGTATATAGTCGAGAGAGAGAGAGAGAGAGAGAGAGAATCGATATCTGCCGCCGAATTTAAATTCCGCCCGAAACTTTATTCGTATTTTATCCTGAAGCCGGAACGACGGGGGCTTAATAAACAACACCTTGCACTTTTGCCGCAGCCGAGCAGTTGCAGCGCCTCTTATATTTTACAGCGTGAATGATTGTAAAATTAGCGTAACGGCGGTGATTTGTCATTGAATAACAAATGGAGCACTCGAGGATTTTCTTTTTGCATTGTCGATCGGGCGTTTATTTGGTAATTCCGAGAGTCATTCATGAGTTGATTTTGCTGAATCGACAGTTTAAACAATGATGAATGCTACAAAGTAAATTATTCCTGACTTTTTGGCTTTTTTTATCGATAATTGTAACTTTTAACATTTAATTCTACTGTTAATCATATTCGATTAAATAAATATAAATCTGTGTTAGCATTAAGAGCGGTATGAGAGATAAAATTCTTAAATATTATTAGCCGAGAGGCTGTGAATAGTGTAGCCTATTTTCTTAGGCAATATATTTTTATATTTAAAGGGTAAATAAATAAATAAGTAAAGATAAGAAATAATAAAAACTCTGTACTTTTGCCAACAACGTTTTTTTTTATTTTACATAACAACCAATTGTAAAATTAAAAAATATCACTATGTTCCGGTAATCGGACGCGTGATTTATTTGGCTAGGCGAGAAACTTTACATTTTTCTAGGTCGAATCGAGACACTAGTTACGGTCTCTTATAACTAATGATACAATTATTTATAAAGGTACGCCATATATAATATTTATATATGTATATATAAATTTCATAAATTACAAAATAAAATGTAACATTCGATAAATTGTCGCCTGGTTTGCGGGACGAAATATAATAATATATCTTACATTCCTCTCTCTGCGAGTTATACAGCGTTAAAAGTAGATAGCCGAAGATAAAATACTTGTACAAAATACCTACACGTTTATATATGTTAGACACTAAGTATATTCTAAAACTATTCTCGAAAGATCGGTAAACAGCCATTAAAGCCAGTTCACCACCTGTATACGATATTCGCGCGAAAAATCAATTTTTCTTCTGTTTCTGTCGGTTTACAATATATCACATGTATATACGCTAATTCTCGTTGTTCGTCATTTTATTTAGATAAAAAATCAAACAATTATACCGACCGCTTTGTCGAGAATTTGTATTTGCCCGAAGTGAAACAAAAGAACAACTTTCTATTTCTTTCGAGTGTATGCGTTTAATGAATAACAAATAACTTTCGTATGGTTCTCCTTTACATTTCCAATTCTTCCATCGATTCAAGTAAGACATAATATCGAAAGATCCCGGTTACATTTACACAACAGTTTGTTTCATGCAAGTATTCTTGTTTTCTTTTCACTTGCTGCATCAAACATCACTTCGCAAAATGTTTCTTCGGCGAATATATATGTATGCCGAGGGCCCAATTACATAAGAAATTCAAATGTTCGAATGCACTTAGACAGGACCGAGCTTTCGTCGGGTCTCAATAATTATGGAACGATTTGTATACGTACATGATAGTCGAGCAAATTCGAGTATTTGAGTCTGGTAACTTTTGTTACTTCCATATACACAGAAACGTATATATCCTTTGTTTGTCAAGCCGCTCTCGGAAAGAATACAATAATATTCATTCGTTGTATTTCGCTGCCAATTTCGAATGCGATTTCGCACATTAACTTTTTCACAGTCCGAAAACGCTCGCGATCAATAATTTTCCAAAGATCTAAAAGGTACAAATCTATATAGAAGCAAAGAAAATCCAGAAAAAATTCCCCTATATGCGCCTCCAGTAGTTGCGAGCCCCATGTCCGCAAAACGACAAAACAGCTGCAAAAGCTTACGAGGACTGCGCACACAAAACACAGAGTCCGTCGAGCTCTATCGTCACGTCCGTCGCTCTATACACCGGTCCCCATCTTTTCGACAAAAAGAAAAAGTGCGCCGCGGAAGAACTGCCGCCCTTCCCGCATTAGAGCCGGCGTGTCGAGTCTGGGCATGAAAAACAGTAAAGTGCAGGGGAAAAAAAAGGTATATAGCCTTCCGGACACTCGATCCCTTCCGTATATATACACGTACTACGTCTCCCCCTCCGATCCATAGGCTTTAGCGTTTTATACAACGCTGGCAGTCGGTGGTAGTTTGTTTTTCAGCCGATCGTGGACTTGATCCAGGCGAGATTGGAGGATATCTGGTCGTAGAGACGAGGCCTATCGACGCCCGACTTGGAACAGGCGATACGCCAACTGCCTACGCCCAGTAAGGCCCATCTCTGATTGTCGGCCAGTAGACACAACATTGGACTCCCTGCTACCTCCTCCTCCTGTGTGTGGCGAACAGAGAGACGTGCATTTTTCTTTTCTTTTTTCCTTTGTCTTTCTTTTTTTTTTTCGTTTTTGTTTTGTAGGACTTTTGCGTAATTGCACCCGCGGGGGATGCTGAATAAATGCGAGGAAGAGCGAGACGGTATGGGTCGGGGGATGGGAATTCGAGGGAGGAATTCCGAGAGAGAGAGAGAGAAATGCGGAGAGAGGAGAGTTGAATTAGGGAAATCAGAGGATGCTTGCGAGCTTTTCGGGTGTTCTTTGTGTATGTGTGTGTGTGTGTATCTGGGCTGCAGACTGACATCGGGGAATGAGGAAGATCGGGAAAAGCATCGTGTACACTGGGGGATTCAATCTTATATATTTCGGCGATTGTTTGCTTTTTTATGGTCAACGATTTTTTTTATTATCGATCTTACGATATTGATCATTTTTTGACTCCTTTTTTCTTTTACTTTTGCAATGATTGCATGCTTTATATTATGTATGTCTAAGAGTTTGCAAAAACAACCACGTTGAAGTAGTATACATTTTTCATTTGATTTTTTACATGTTATACATATGCATCGTGCAATTTACTTTAACAGTATAGTTGAAAGTTTAAATATAGATATAAAATATTTTTAAATGAATTCGTTTAGTAAAAATAAAAATATTTTTAGAGCTTGAAATTAATTTATCCTCGCATTGAAATTAATGTATGTCAGTTATATTTGATCGTTTGAAATGCTATCAAATGAGAGAAAAAATAATAGTTTGTTAACGTTTATAAAGAGTATGATCTAAAATACACACGAAAATAGTTAGTAATATTTCGATGCAGTTTGACGTTTTCGTTTATTTTGATTCATAATTAATAATGAAATAAACCAAATAATTACTCGATAAATTATAATATTACACATAATTAGTTATTAGAAATCAATATTCGTTTACTGACTCGTAGTATTTATAAATCCCATAATTCATGTTAATATATTATTTTAGAATTATAGAAAACGATTTCTATATTAAGAATTATGGAGTTTGTGTTTTAATTTTTGGTTCTATATCCTCTTTCATATAATGAAAGGTTTTCAATGGTTTTTAAAAGTTTTTACGAAGTTTTCTTTTTACCCGATTATTTATACACGATTATTTCTTTGGCCAAGCCCGACACTTGGCTTACACATGCAGCAAAATACGTTAAGCTCTTTGGGTAGTGATTTGAAAATATTTTATTGCTATACTATGAGGATTTGGGGGGATTACCACGACAATACCTGCAATACAATTTTCGGATTTGACCCCATAGTATAGGGTCGTTTATTATCGGAGGACAAATCCATTCTGTCACTTATACGAAGCTCTAACATCTTACAAAATCGGATAGACGATAAACTTTGAGCGCGTGCAGTAATAGTTATTGACATAATTAAGATGCGTTAACTCACTAAGAAGGATGATAAAACGTTTATCTTCAAGGATTAAAGACCAGTATGGTATTACTCGGGATACCGACTTGTTTAAGGACGGTGATAAAATGAGTTATTTATAAAATCTCAAGCCTTTGAAATTGTTTCGAACGTCCGCGTTAAATAGTAATAAGTATGTGTTGATCATCTCAATATTTTTTTTTTGGTTTTTAGAAAAATATTAATATTGCGCGGTTATTTTTAAAATGATATACTATCCTTTTACGTGGTTTGATGGAATTATGAATTTAAATTAATAATGAGAATTTTTATAGGAATATGAATGGTGCATTTGTTACGGGAAAATAAATATATCATTTAAAACTCACTGTGCAGTCGTCAGTTGGGTAAACGGCTTCGGTGCAAACGCTATTCACGGATGCTATACTGACGTTCTCGCATTTCTCCATTGCGCTATACCTTAGCTGTACTCTTTGTAATAGATCACCTAAAAGAGAAAACGAAAATATGCGATATATCAAATAACGATTATTATTCATATTATTATTTTATACCCGAATGGTATTATCTCATAAGCGAGATTAATTTTTCATCACTTTTATAATGGAATTTTCCATTTTTTTTTCTCACACACGAATTGGAACATTGCAGTCGAAAAATTACAAAATTATTTATTTATTGCATCGACGAGCAAACATTTGCGCGTAGATTGAATGCTTCCGTCTGCATATTATTGAAGTCGAGATAATTTAAAGCACACAACTTGTCAATGCACGAGAAAGTGCAATATCGAAAAAACATCGATGCCAAGAAGAATTTATAAAAGCACAGTTTAACAAGCACACCGACGGTATGTGTATACTCACGATTCTTAGCCCAGCCAAGTGTATTGCACTGCGAGGCGTTGCCGATGAGGATCTCGCTGCTGCTCGAGGGCAAACAGACGGGCCTGATGAAGTCGGAGAAAGCGGTGATGGCTCGGTCCAATTTCAGCAGTACCACAGTACTACCCTCGACCGGTGACTTGACCATCCCTACGATGCGACGTTCTTGCTGCCAGGGCGAATTGCTCGTCAGCCTAATGGTACCCAAACGCGCTGACCACTCGGCTTTCGGTTGACTGCAACACATCAACAATTATTAGCAAATCCGCACTTCGAGTTTGATAAAATACAAGTGTATTCATTCATCCTAGTTATTCAATACATCTCGACAGCGCATTTAATCTAACTAATCCTAAGGTTTTTGTCGTCGAGCGCAGAATTCAATAGCAGATTTTTCTTTATTTAATATTTATACGTAGCAACAAGTAGAAAAAGTTGTAGTTAAGTGTAACCGTAGGACACGATCAAAAGCTGAACTCTCTCGAGTACGTATTTTCAAAAGATAAACCTTGTATAGACCGCGAACCCTTGCGCGCGACCTCCCGGCAGTAAACTCCATTTTCCACATTTTCTCTCTCTCTCTATCTCTCTCTCTCTCTCTCACGTCGACCCTTCAAAAATTCACAAACGCTTTGCTCGAGAACACGAGAGTTCAAAGGAAATCGCGTCGCTTGTATATATATATACTGACCGCTTCGACACACACAGGCATCTTGAAATTCGAGCAAAAAAGACATATTCTTGCTCCGACTATTTGATAGTGTCGAAAATACACGTGTATATAAGGGGCAACGAGAAAGGCCAAACTTTAGTTTAGCATTTTGCGTATTATTTAATATTTTCAACTTGTTTGCCGTTAATGTTACAAATATAGTTAATTGAACTTTTGAACATTTCTGATGGGTTGCTCGACTTTTAGTATTAATCACGAAGATAAATACTAAAGAAAAACGAAGCAGCAAAATATAACCCACATACAATTTCTTCGTGAAAAACAAAAAAAGAAAGTCGTTCGGGTACATGCAGCAAGATATAAAACGAGCCATTAAAGTTACAGCTTCGAAAGCGTTTCTCGAAATCGCCCTTTCACACACGAAAATATATACTCGATTGGCTCAAACGGCTCAAGCTCCCACTTGACCGATATATTAAAAAAGATACCCATGCGCAAGTATCACGGCTCGAATGATTCACAATAAATCCGCTTTACGCGACGACTCACTGCACGCACACACAGAGAAATAAAAAAGATGAATACAAGGTATATAACGTACATATATATATATATATATATATAT
>UELV01084562.1:0-15541 GCA_900490015.1 Megastigmus stigmatizans | reverse complement strand
TCTATAGAGTGATAACATTACGGATTCTCCAATAGATATCATAAAGATATCTATAAAATAAATTCTCTAACTTATCTATTAAAAGATATCATAAAGAAATCTGGCCGTAAGATATCTTTACCATGATTTCTAAATTTTAACTTATAGATGTCTTACATAAATATCTAAAAGATATCTGATACACGGCAAGAGAACGATATCTCCAAACATCGTTAAGTTAACATGTGTTTGCTGGGTAGGGCACGAGATGACGTTGCCAGCGCGCATGCTTACAGCTGATGCCGGCACCTCTCCTGTCAGTGACGCTAGGGACTTGCTAGAAGGCTGGCGACTTTTCTTCGTGTGGGTTCTAGCTCTGCGTCGCGTACTTTTACCTCGATTTTCATAAATCCTGTTACGAACTCCAAAATAAATTTCGGAAAAATAAGTGTTGTGTGTTAAAATAGAAAAAATGTCCGACGCTTTTGAAGAAATTCAAGCTATAAAGATCAAAAGAAATTGCTTAAGAGAAAAATTACAAAAAAGAAAACGCGAAAGGCATGAATTATTTACTTTAACATCGGGAGCATCTTTATCATCATCACCTAACAGCGAACCTCTTAGATCACCAGGTATGAGATTTCGAGTTGATTAGTAAAAATATTTTTATTTAAGATTTTTATAAAAATTTGAATAAATGCTTTAGTTGGTATATTATTCATCATTTGACATAATTTTTATTTTATCAGGTCCAACTTCATTAATATCATCCAACCATGCTGAATACGAGCGAGATGTACTCTGTATACTTCATGAAGCTCATCCAAATTTACCAATTACATCAGCAGAACTTTTAGACCAATTACGAAAAAACTTGAATGCTGATCTATCACATGCTGATATCAATAAAATGTTAGAAAAACTTGCTGCTCAGGACATTGTCAAGTTAGTATATATACTTCATTTATAAAGAATATTAAAAAAGAATTAGTAAAATAATTTTTTACACAGTGTAAAAGTCTAAATAATGTTTTTAAAATGTATTTATTTTTTAGAATTAAAGAGGTAACTGAAGATGGAGTATTTGGGTATACAGTTCTTTCATTTGCTGAAGCCCAACCTTCCCATGCACAAATTCTCCCTGAAATCATTGAGAATGCAGAAAGTACAGAATCAACAACATCTGAAACAAGTGATAATAATGCCCCACCAGAAAAACAAATTAAAATTGATACAAAATGTACAGAGGATATTATGTCGCTCATATCAATGCCAACAATTCGGGAAAAAGAAAATAAAAAAGTAGGTGAACAGATTTTGGATTTACTCTCCAAACAAACATCAAAAGAAAAGTCTTTAGCTGAAAGATTTCGATCTCAAGGTGGAGCTCAAGTGATGGAATTCTGTCCTCATGGTACAAGAGTGGATTGTGCAAAGCTCAATCAAGGTTTTGCTAATAAATGCAAGAAATTGCATTTTAAAAAAATAATTCAAAGTCACACAGATGAATCCCTTGGAGATTGTAGTTTTTTAAATACTTGTTTTCATATGGATACATGTAAATATGTACATTATGAAGTAGATGGTTCGACAACTCAACAACAGCAGAACAGTGTTTCAATTGATGAAACCATGACAAATAATGGGACTGTTGATAAGCATATCAATAATGCTAATATGACTGACAAATCATCTGGACTAACAGCTAACAATAGTACAGAATTGACTCTGTACCCACCTCAGTGGATTCAATGTGATTTGAGATATTTAGACATGACTGTATTAGGTAAATTCGCAGTTATAATGGCAGACCCACCATGGGACATTCACATGGAACTACCATATGGTACAATGTCAGATGATGAAATGCGACAGTTAGGCATCCCAGCACTGCAGGACGAAGGTTTACTATTTTTATGGGTAACTGGTCGAGCTATGGAGTTAGGCAGAGAATGCCTTCAACTTTGGGGTTACGAACGAGTTGACGAGATTATCTGGGTAAAAACAAATCAGCTACAGAGGATTATTCGAACTGGTCGTACTGGTCATTGGCTTAATCATGGTAAAGAACATTGTCTTGTAGGAATGAAAGGAAATCCGCGTATTAATCGAGGACTTGATAGTGACGTAATTGTTGCTGAAGTGAGAGCTACAAGTCATAAGCCTGACGAAATTTATGGAATCATCGAACGAATGAGCCCAGGCACAAGAAAAATTGAACTTTTTGGTAGACCTCATAATGTGCAACCTAATTGGATTACATTAGGAAATCAAGTAGATGGTGTGCATTTAATAGACCCACAGTTAATCAAAGCGTTTAAGAAAAGATATCCTGATGGAAATTCAATGAAACCAACAAAAACGTAATATTTTCAAGAAATTATTGAATTTCACTTTACATATGCTTTGATCTTTGTAATTTACTTAGACATCTGAAGTTTTGACTATATATTTAAACTATACAACTTCATTAAAATATTTATTTAAAATTTATGACTAAACATAAGAAATTTGAGATAAATTTCTAAATGTGTTAATATATACTTGTTTTTAAACAAATTGAAAAGTATTTGTACTTTTATTTTAAACTGTTGATTATTAAAAATTTTTATATAAGTAAATTGCGAAAATCTGAGTTCTAGTAAATTTGAATAATTTACTAAAATTTTTATGAAAGGCGATAAAATACCACAAAGTGAGATATAAAAGTTTAATACAAATCTTTGATATATAAACACTTATACCTGAATGGTACAGCGCTGTACAAAATATAAAGTATTTTGTGAAATAATTGTTACATTTTTAGCTATCTTTTAAAGACTCAATAACTAAGTTAATTTGTCAAATCTTACATTTTAAGATTTGAACTTTGAAGTGTGTGACTCGATTAGCATGAAAATAAAGTATAAGTTATATAAAGTTAAGTATTGTCAATGCTATTTCTAGTGTGTCTTAGTAACGTTTTCCTTAAAGAAATGGTAAAGTAGCCATCCCGAATACCATTTTTAGACCTTCTATTAAATTCTGTTTTAATACAGTCAGGAACTTCTGGTTCATTTTCTTTTCCCTTTTCATTTTTACCAATACTCTGTTTTCGCCTAGATTCGAATCTAGGTATTGATAGACGTTTAAAAGAATCCAACCAATGTCTTCTATGATGCTCATCATCGCTTATCAAAATGTGCTCTCCAATTTTAAAACTTGCTGCAGTTTTATTTGGAGTGATAATTTGTACATTTAATTGATCATGAGGTATAATTGGGAAGCAAAGAGTATACTTTCTATTAGGACGTCTGTTTGATCTTGTTAATGCAAAACATGTGTTGAAAAGGAAGCAGTGGTATTTCTATAAAAAATAAGATGATATTTTATTTATTAGTTTTTAGAAAGATATTATATCTAAGACATATAATAAAAAAAGTTCTTTTTACTATATCAATATTTACCATTCCTTTTGAATCCTTCAAAGGTCCTTCCGTTATTAAATCTGTGGCAGTTTCAATAGATTTATCTGGATCATGTTCCAGTCGAACAATTATTCTTGTTTGGGCTAGTTTACATTCTGCAACACCCATAGCTTGGTCAATATTTTTTAATAATTCACTTAATAGTTCACTTGCTCTCTTCAAAGCAGCTTCATCTACATGGCCTCCTGGAGTATGTTTCAAAATTTCATTAACTAACAGAGGGTATTTTACTATTCTTGAACGTGGCACATCTAAATAAGTCCATAAGTCTGTTGATCTAAGAGATTCAGATCTCTTTTTTAAGAATTCTTGGAAACGTCTACATGACATTTTTTTGGATTCTAAAATATATCTTGCCCAAACTTGTGTTCTACATCGTTCTACGTACAAATCTGTTAACTGCGCAAGCTAAAAGTAATGAAATTCAATAGTGATTTAAAATACTTTATACATAATTTAGATTTTACTTATTTTTACATTAGAATATATATTTATTATAAAATAATTTTGCATACCCAATCCACTATTGTAGGTCCAACGCATTCAGTGAATCCTGAACGATCTCTAAGCTCAACCATTTCATCACGAAGTTTTCCATGAATTTGAATAAATTTTGATACATCTCCAAAGAGTGTAACTAATTCTTCGGCAGTGAATATATTAGTAGATAATAGTGGTTGATAATAGAAGTCTCTAAGTATGCATAGATCATTCAATAACACATTTTCACCACAAAAAAGTTCATAAATTGCCTCTTGCCGCTTAATTTCTCTACGACTTAAAGTAGATACAATGTCTAATTCTGCAACATCCAGCATCCAACTGCGAAGTGTCACATTTCCAGCATGTTCATTACTAATTCTCATTCTAAAAATTAAAATAATAATTAAATTTATTTTATTTTAAATAAAATTATATATAAAAAAAGGTAACACACTTTTTTCGTGTAGATGGTGTTTCTACATCTACGAATGATAATTCTGATGTATTTATGGTTCGATCTAGCATTTTGCCACTTGATGATGCAAAAAAGCTACTTGCTACTTCTGATATTTTTCTACGTTTTTTCGGCTTACCCAGTGTAGAATCAATGGAGATATCCATTGAACTAACACTGATTGCATCACTTTTTGGTCGTTTTCTTGAGCGCTGTAAATAAAATGTGATTATTATCAATAAAGTCAAAGGTAGATATGTGATTATGTAAGAAAATATACCAGTATGTAGGTAAAGTTGCTCAAAATTCTGAGTAAAAAATCATTATTTAATGTTTTTAGTTAAATATTAATTTTTAATTTAGTAAAGAACATAAAAATATATGCTTACTAGCCAAAACTTTTTCCTTGGTTCTTGAAATTTTTCCGAGATCGTCAAATCACAAACGTCGTTCTTCTCCATTTTCTTACGAAACAATTGAAAATAGGATTAGAATAAATGAAATTTACATTACTCAGTTAAAAAAAATATTGTTACTTTAATACTTAGAAACTATAGCTTTCTATATACAAAAATACACACTATTTCCCGTAAAAAAAAATATAAACTGTTTGTTGACATTGGACGGTTGATGCTATAGTTTTATGCCGATGACCGATGCTCCCTCGCGAGTCGCGTATGGAAATGGACAATTAATTTTAAAAAATTAGGGCGAGTTTTCACGTGTCACATTGCTCAAGTTTGCGGTAGAAATTATAAATTTATAAAATAAGAAAATATTTTAATTAATTAAAATATAGTAGGTATACCTATTTATTCATTTATTATTTATTATAAATTATTAAAAAAACCCAGTCTTCTCAAATTGTTAAAGAAGTTTTTGGTTTTTTATCTCATTTTTATGGTTAAGTTTTTATGTAAGCAAAATTGAAAAACTCAGTTGTGATAGGGTTAGGCATTTTTGTTAGATTTCGAGTTCATTCCATAGACTACCTACAAATAGACTGCGGCATTTGCCTTCGTAGTTAGAGTATACTTACTACTTCGTAGTTATAACTGTTACAAGTTCAGTTTACGTTGTAATTTGCCTAATAATGAAAGATTTTAGAAACAAAAAATTAAAAATTTCGTTCATAAATTTTAACATTTTAAAATATAAACTATAAACTATGCCGATTGTCGGTTTGGAACAGTGGACACTGGACACCACATACCCGGCGGCCGGCATACCACATGATTATTTAACTCCTTCATTTTGCCAACAGAGGCGCTAAAACTAAGCCGGACGCCGGAGTTCCCCGCCCGGGCCCAGAACCGTGCCGATCGGATCAGCCGACAGAAATCATCAATGGACCTGGTAATTGGTATAGACTGGGCAGCGCGAAAGCCGGTGCAGGCACGTCAAAACGAGGTGTCTATATGCCGCTAGGGCACGAGATAGCGAAGTGCCTATAAGCACCGCGCTGTTGCCAACGCGCACGCTTACAGCCGATGCCGGCACTTCAGCACGCGGTGCAAGACGGTACCTCCTCCTGTCAGTGACGCCAGGCACTAGCTATAAGGCTGACGACTTTTCTCCGTGCACGACCTCAGGATCCAAAGGCGCGCTCCTTAACACTGAGTCAACGCCGCACTGGCCTCGACTCAGCTACAGATCCTACCGACTACCCATGCCGATATCACAGGGATCTACCATTCGCCGACTAGTTTCTAAAATCCGCGGCCGTTATACCCCCCACCCAGAAATTTTTTGGTTATGTTTTCTTATATTTACGTCGGCGATTATCAGAATGGATAATTGTTCACAAAGAATATGTAACTAATTTATTTTAAAATTTGAAGCATGTAATACTATTAAAAAGTCAGTAGCTATCAACATTGAAAAATGGATTCAATACCCATGTATGATGATGACAACGAATGTGGAGATCAATGCTTCACAGCGAATTCAGATGATTTAGATTATGAATTTGTGTTTGAAAAAGAAACAATTTTTGAACTTTATCAGTATTGTATTTCTCCTACTTTAAATGACACCTTTTCATATTTGGTTCCATTAGTAATTGTGTCATTTATTTGTAATTTAGCTGCTAGAATTAGTGAGTAGAAAATTTGTTTTTTCTTTAAAAATCTTAAACAAAGGATTTTTATGTATTTTTTTAATTGTAGGTAACCACATTTCTCACAATGTATTTCATTTTATAATAGCTTGTACGGGTATTTTTGCAATATGGCATTATGCATATGAATGCTTTTATTTATTATTAGTATTTGTCTTTCTATCTTACCTTTTTTTGTATTTGCCAAAGAAATTTCGTAGAGGGTCGAAAGTCTTCCTTCCAAGTCTTTTATTAATTTTATACTGGTTAGTAACAATTATATTTTCTAAATATATCATTTTTTTGTCAAGTTATAAATTCTTATTAATTATTACTTCATAACACTTATTTTATTTATAGTGAATTTTTCATGATTCCCAAAGAATGGCACAAAATTCGAGGTGTTATCATGATAGCTGTAATGAAAGCTAGTAGTGTTGCTATTGATAAAGGAGAAACAGAAACTACCATAAATTTTTGTGAATATATTGGCTACGTACTATGCAGCATAACTGTATTATTTGGTCCTTGGACTTCTTTTGAAAGTTATGTAAATTTATTTACAAAAACTACATGGGTATGTACAAAGATTCAATTTGTACTATAGTTTAAAAAGAAACTAAGCTACAATATATTATAATTATATTTGTAGAAATACTGGTGGATGCTTGTAGCCATTGGTTATATGATTGTAGCACTTTTTTGCTTATGTGTATCAAACTGCTGGACAAATTGGATTTTAAGTGATTCTGCTGGAAAGTATGTGAAAGACATTAGTTAGTGCAATTCTCTTTTATTGATCATTTGAAATATTTAATAAAATAATATTTTAGATGGATGGTAGCTTTTAGAGATGCTCTTGGATTTAGAACTTCTCATTATTTTATTTGCTTTACCGCATCTTCACTACTATTGATTGGAGGATTTCCACTATCTCAAACATTAGTAACCAAGCCTTTAGAAATTGAAGTGCCTCGTTCTCTTGTACAAGTTGTAGTAAGCTGGAATATTCCAATGCACCATTGGTTAAAAACATGTAAGTTAAGAGTTTTTATAAAATTAAATAGACTGTAAATAATTATTCTAACAAGAAAAATTTAATATAAAAGAAATTGCATATTTATCCTAAAATATAATTGTAAGAATCAAAATAAATTTTCAGATGTATTTCGACCTGGACGTAAGCAGCTTGGAACATTTGGAGCTATAATCATGACTTATTTGGCAAGTTCTTTACTGCATGGATTAAATTTTCAGCTTGCGGCAGTTCTCCTGAGCTTAGGTTTTTATACTTACATTGAGTACCAGTTAAGAAATCTGCTAGCTAATGCGTTTGATGCTTGCATAACTTCAAGACAGTGTTCTTTGCACAAATGTGAACATTCAAGGACTTCCATGAATTGTTACTGGGTCACTTTAGTGAATGGCATCTTTGGTGCTTTAGCTATGTTTCATTTAGCATATTTAGGTCTCATGTTTGATACATCAGATACTCAAGAAACTGGTTACAGTTACAGTCATACTATTGACAAATGGTCACAACTAGGATTCGCTAGTCATTGGGTTGCTTTTGGTACTTATTGTGCTTACTATTTGATAAGGTGACATAATTGAACATTTTTTTAATTTTATACACATAATACAATCGTATTGACTTAAGAGAATAGGATATTCTGATTAGATGATTCAGTATTATATAAAACGAAAATTTTTTTTACCATATTTAATGAATAATATTACCACAATATAATTTTGTACTATTATATACCATAACGTTTTACATGATTTATATTTTAAATTAAAAACTAAGAATAGTTAATAATTACGCTATTACAGTATATTAGTCACTAGAATAAATATCCATATTAAATTTTTAAAAATTAAATAAATTTTTTTATTTGTAGCCATATCAAATTTAAACTTTGAGTATCCTATGACCTTAAACGAATGAAAATATAGATATAGATTTAATTTTTAGATAAATTTTATACCTGAATTTTATCATTGTATAAGATACTTTATTACCTGAATAATACTTGGATAATAAATAAATACTTTTTTATAATTTTTTAAATAAAATTCTGGATTTTTTATAGATATTTTTGTATTGTTTTTAACCATATATATCTAAATATTATTACTCTTACCGTTTCTTTCAAGACTTTTCGATCAAGTCGTCATTTTTAGGCACGACCACTACTGCATATAGTTGCTAATCGGGAGCGCTACGCGTTAACGCTGGAATGCTATCGGGGCAAGACACGCCGTCTTGTGCGAAACACTAAGCCGAGCAGCGCGCTTGTTTAAATATACTATGGATATCATGGGTAAAGAAATAATTACACAACAAAGATCATTTGAAAGCTTTAATTGTTGCAAAGCCCATCTATGTATGTGTTCACAATTACTTAAGAAAGAAATACCAACATTTCATTACATATATAACTTATAAAAGAGGTCCTGCGTACACAAATCTTCTACACATTTTTTAAATTTATTTATGTATGTACATACTACTCACTATGTCAGGAAGACCGACATTTATCGCACGTTTTAAACAAGATTGTAAGTGTAACGAGTCTAACAAGTCATTACCTATTATATGTTTTAAAAAAACTAGATTCTATGCGTATTAAAGTATATATATGCGCCTTTTATTCTAATTTTAGACATAATATTTATTATGAAATTCTCTCTCTGCAAATGCTTAATAGTTTACAAAAGTAAATATAACATGATTCTGATTTATACGAAACAAACATCTACTCTCTCTCTCTCTCTCTCTCTCCCCCACTTTCGCGTGTTCTCTATTTCTCATTTCTCTCATTTTTTCTCTATATATATACATATATGTATGTATATCTATATATAATTTTATAGCACATCAATTATAAATTCATTTGATTTTTTAATCATCAACAATTTGATTGCAAAAGGTATACTCGCTGGCCGATGATTTTAAATTAAAATTAATTATTAAAAACGAGTGAAATGTATCAATATGATAAATCTACAAAATAACATGTAAAAATCCTAAGATTGTCATTCATTCTCAAAACAATCACTGGGAATAAATATACTTCTTCACAAATATACATTTTTTTGATGGAATGACTTAACAAACATTAAAAAAAAGAATAAAAAATTTTACTCCTGATTTATTCAATAACACTAAATCAATGACAGCGACGGTATAAACATTATTAATTAAAACAAGCAATGTAAAATGCACAGAGAATGAATTTTGCATTACTTGTTAAGATTTATTTAGATCCCGAAACTTATCTTACAAGCTGGACATTAAGGCTTAACGTTTGTGTTTCAGTCGTTACTCAAAGCCAAGCGAGATACATAGATCGTTATGTGCAGTCTTTAGAAAAGTGATTCAAAAAGGTGTATAAATGTAAATTCACAAATATTTAAAATGAACATTTAGGCCATTAAACTAAACTGTTCGTATACGAATATAGCAGAAGTTATTTGAATTAATTTTTTTTTTAAATCAAGGAAACTCATATAGATATATTTTTATACATACCTATGTAGTACATGCTATTTTCTAGAAATTCTCTAAAAAATAAAAATGTGAAATTCAGACCTTTTTTAAGGAAAAAATAAGGAATCGTAGTTTTCGATACACGGGTGTAAAGTGAACTTTTTCGCACGCGCGAAACAGTACTACGCCCGAGGTCGTACAATATTTTATGTAAAGAACTAAATTTACTTTACACGCAAACTTTACGCACAGAATTGCATAATAGTACATTTCGATACTAGTGCGATAAAGTGATTTGATTTTACTCGATTCGCTCGTGTGCAAACGTTCACACGAGGGTGAAATCTATTTCTCGCTCATGTATCGAACCGTATTTCATGACACAACATGCGAGAAGCTTAATTTAACGCATGCATCTTTTTTTCTGCGTGCAATAAACCAAGGCTTTTCGTACGGAGTTTCATAAAAGAATATAATTTTCATTTTGCAGTATATTAAGTGTATATTATAGTGAATATGTTTCACTCACAGAAGTTGTATAAGTAAATAAAGAAAAAGAAATTAATTTTTACATTAATGATAAATCAGAAAGAGATAAAATCAAATTATTATTATTTTCTGATTTTTTAGTTAGAAAAAGAAACAGAAACATCGTTACAAATTTCTCTGCAATATCAAATTTATAAAACATTTACGTATCCGGGAAATACATTGTGTAATATTATATATATTACAGTTAAAAATATTATCACGTTCGTACATCGCTTTTTTTGAAGATATTTGTAGATGAACAAACGTTCTCTAAACTCTGCATGTATTGCAAAATTGGACAATGAATTTTCAAAATCCCGTAATTATACGTAACTATTTTCCGGATGCAGAAAAAATTACACCTATATTATATCAGACATTTGTCCTAATTTAAAAAACAGTTTGTGCTGAACACTGAAACACCGTCCGTTAAGTTTCTCTCTTATTGATAAATCTCTACACACCCTTTACGACATAGAAAGTTAAAACGCAGCGGTGTTAATATCATGAAATGTCTCCGATCACCATTAGTACCGTTCATTATTATTTTTGTTGTTTTTCCACGCATGTTAATGTATATAATAATAGATTTGTTATAATTCAGATGGTTTCTAAAAGTTTGCTTTGAAATTACGAATTGTTCATTTCAACTAAGATATAACGATAGAACCTATATTCTAAAGGACATCATTAATAGTAAATAAATATCAAAGGAATTAAACATGAATTGTAAAAAATAATAATAGCAAATAACATAGATATTATAATAAAGTCAAAAAAGCAAAAGCCATTTTTTAATATAATATGCGACTAAAGTAATTATACAGTAATTATCAAGACATTTTTCTTTTTTATAAAAATAATTATGATTAGATTAATGGATCTAATCTAAAGATATACCATTAGATTAGATCCATTAATTAAAAAAATTAATTATTGCATCTTTTTGATTCTAGGATAGACTACTATACTATATGTAACATTTATCTTAAGCATATTTTACAAAATATAGAAAAAATTATGTTTTAATACTTTTGGTGTATAATATAATTGATATTATTTAAAGATCTAACAATTATTTTAAATCATTTCATACATGTATAAAATATAAATCTTTATATTTTATTACTTTTTTTTCTTAGTTGGTGGATAACGTCTTTTGAATGCCTACAAAATACGAATAAATGTATCTTATTTTTATAACTCTAAAGACTAATATATCAGGTTTGTTTCTCGCTACAATGGGTCCACTCTGAAACCTGGTGAAATCAAAATTTTAAGAAAACTATTGAAGAATTATCTTTTTGATAATAATGGAAAGTGTCTTTTCAAAGCCAAACTGTTTAGCGACACATCTATATGCATAAAAAAGTATCTGCTTTTGATCTCAGAAAACGTTTTCCAGTTTACTCTCAATGAAATATCTGCTATGGCTACATAAAAAATATGTATATGTTGCACTCGAAGATGCACGTATCTTTCTATATCGTCTTGTTTAAATCCCTTTTGGATAAGGATGCTAACATTTCAAGCAGCAAACTTAGAATGTTGTTCTATTGATCATTAAAGTGGACCTATATCTAGCAATATCATCATCCCGATTATATGGACAGCTTCATCTATACGCTTCTTTCTTTCTTTCGAGTAACGAAAAAAAAACGCTTTCTGGGCTCAAAATGCAAGTGTATACAGATCCCGCTTCCTCGGCTACTCGTCAACTCGCAGTGTCACAAATACCTAGGTATAACACAATGTATGTCATTGAGTATATATCCATTAGAGCCGCGACGTATGGACGTGTGTATGTGCTTTTTTGCTGGCGTGCAGCGTCTCGTTTAAGGGTGCAAATTCGTGAGAGTTCGGAACGGTGAGAGGCGCCGGCCAAATTCTTTTATCCCCGGGACCCTCGTGTCTCTCTCGTCTCTCGTCTCTCGTTTGCGAATGTGCGTGCTCTCTTTATCTACTGGATGATGGGGTTCACGCGATGAGACCTGCGTCGCTGATGGGAGACGCGAGGCACCGGTACAGAGCCGACCTGGCTGTCCCCCGCGGTGCCACTGAGAATATCGGTTAGTCATCTGATAATTGCTTTTTTGTAACTTTTTGACGTGCGCGCACTGCAAAAGTTAGAGAAAAAGAACAAACAAAGGGTCGGTATTTTTTTTTTGTTGGTTAGCCACTCGAGTGTGATGCGTTAAAAGTGTTTTTTTTTTCTGGATTGCTGCTGCAGCTGTTTCTGCTCTTTTTTTTGTTGCAGTTTGCTTATATAAGTATTGCTTGCTGTTTTATTCTTTGGTCGTGGATTCTTTTCCGCGCAGCATCGACATACAGTCGAAAATGTGATTAGATTTCTATACATATACATGCTTTTTTTTTACGTAATTCTGGGTGTATTCTTTTCGATTTGCAAAGACTTTAAAATTATATAGGTAAGTTGTAATTTTATTGTTAGTGACCCGTTAAAAAAAAATCTCGGATTCTATGACCTTATCACTGGACTAAATGAGTTGTACGATACTACAATGATTGTTCTTAAAAAGTTATAATTATGAAATGAGAAATATCTTTTTAAAAAAGTTTTAAATTTTGTTGACACGCTATAAAATATAAAACTGCAGAAGTAAAATCACATCGACATCTTAGGTAGCATATCAATGCTACTTAGGGAGAAGCCAAAACGGCCTTTGCTTATGCGTGCGCTTTGAGTGAGTTTAGTCATGCATGATGATTGATTTGATGTCAGTGCTGCGGGTGACGTTGATCGAAACACGAACTGAAATTTAATCCAATAGGTCTGCTAAAAATGTTGCGCGCTGTCGACAAAATTATGCCATGTATTTAAATTTACTTGCTGAATATTTAATCTCACCTTCCAACACTGATTCCAAACAATTGTAATAAATGTTAATAAAATTGAAAGCTATATACCCAACTACTACACATTAAAACTACACTACAGTATACATAAAAAAGTTAAGAATATACCGTGGAAAGAAACAAGGCTAACTACTTATACAGAAATAAAAATAGTAACTAATAATTCTATAGCGAAGTACATAAAAAACGCAAAATTCAGTAAAGTGATTATAAAATATGCACATTAGTTTCTATAGCTCTTAGTCAATTAATATTTTTTTTCTTATTTTTTTTCTTATTTTTTTTTTCTTATTATTTTCACTTCTTAATATAACATGTATATAAATATACTATCCAGCAGATTTTATAAGTTACAGATTATGCATTTCTATTTGTTTTATTGATACAAATACTTTTTATTATTTAACAACTTTAAATATAAAGTTGGTCAAAAAATAAATAAAATGTTACCATTAGCAAACCAGTTTTATATATAACATCTATGGTAAGTATAAAAAGTAACATTTTTATAAGCTGTATACTCGGGAAATCTTATTTCCAGAATATTTACTTAAGGAAATATATATATATATCATATAAATACGTATCTTATATGAGATATTTGTGTAAATATACAGATTTAGCGTATCAGTTATGGTAACTCACGATTTAAAGCAATTACAAATAGATTATCTTAAAAAAGAATTCAGCTGTAAAACTTGTAATACGAGGACTGGTAAAGCGTGAGGTATGAATTTCTAACAATAAATATGCAAAACAAAAAGTCAATAAATCTGTTTGGACACGCAACGAATCGCAAATGTCGATATAGCTGCGAAAATGATGTCCCTGGCTAAAGAATTTCATTGATAAAACAAACAAAATCTATTTTATGCTTATCAAAATAGTTGTTAAAAATATTAGTCATTTGCATTACACTTTATAAACTACCTGAGCTTAAGTTTATGTACATGCATATATATATATATATATATATTAATGTTAAAAGTTAGGTTTCTTCCTCAACTTTTCACTATACAATAATCTAGAATTAAAAACTATTCCCTAAATACCAAATCAACAAGATTCTTTAGCCAGGGTCTCATTATATAGGGTAACAAAAAAGTACACACCCACACATACACACACACACACACACACACACACTGAAACTTAGCCGGAAGAAAAACTTCTAGAAAATCAAAGAAAAAAGGTAAGGGGTTACAGGTACAAAAATGTAAAAACAACGATGGGAAACGACAGGGAGATATATATCCATAACGCAAGGGCCGTGGAAACTTACTGCCTGAGGGACTGGTGTCGACTAAGTCGCTCGGCCGAGCGTAGTATAAGATTGGGCCCGGCGGTCTGTGCAGGCGGCGTCGAGCCTATCGCATGGCTGTTGCAGGCGGCTGCACTCGTCGCCGCACAGCTGCTGGCGTCGACGGTGCAGACGTTCGTGCAGGCCGCGGTGCCCGTGATGGCCTCGGAGGTAGTCCGCGTCGCGCTACGGCCGTTGCTTCTCGAGCTGCTCCTCGTCATCGGCTTCGAGATCGAGGCCGGACAATCGTCAGCCTCCTCGGGCTTGGCGGCGACGTCCGTCCCAGTTCCGCCGACGACGACGACGCTCGGCGAGCTCGACAGAGGCTTCGATTTGACGCGCTGCGCCGATCTCTCGCTCTCCAGTGCGCTCTTTCTACAACGTTTCATTTCCCTTTTGTTTCTCATTTTTCTTTTTTCATTTGCTCGCAATTCGTTCGTGCATCGCTATTGGCTTTTATTCCAGCGCTTTTTTCTCTCTTATTTTCATTATATCGTAGGGGAAGATAGGGCATGGTGAGCCTGGCGGGTCAGTTGGGCATTTTAATATTAAACCGTGAATGATTGTTTGAAAACAAATAGTCACGAAAAAGTATAAATAGATATATTAGTTTCTATATCTGAATATTTGAAATGAAAAAAAAAACTGTTTTGACTTAATTTTATAAAGATTAAATTCGGAGCAGTGAAAAACCAATGGCTCCATTTTTCAATTTGCTGCATAAACATGAGTACATGTCAGATCGGATTGAAACAAAATGATTTTGAAAGTTTGACTCTTAAACTTTCAAGTCCATTTTTATTTTTTCGATAAATATTTTTAAAATATGTAAAATATTCATTTTAAAAATCGTTGT
>UELV01084561.1:0-11115 GCA_900490015.1 Megastigmus stigmatizans | reverse complement strand
AGCATCTACTTACTAAATTATTACTATACTTTATATCAAATATTAAAAGCTTGGTATACCAATTTCAAAAGTAATATTTTTTAGTATATAAATAACTGATTTTACTATACTGTTTAGCAAAATTCATAATATTATTTACTAAATTAAAAAATAAAGTTATTGAAATTTTACTGCGTATAATTTTTAGTATACACGTTAGCAATTTTTAGTTACTACTCTAATCATTTTTCAGTGTCAGGACTTGCGGAAATTATTGAATGTATGCTAATAAGTTTTATAATTATTGTAAAGTTTCTCATAATTTGACTCTGTCTCGCCATTAGTGAAGATTATAGTAATTTTAAAGAGAGTATTTTTCTCCGTGTATGTAAATTTTCTAGTCTTTATGACTATTTTTGTATTTAAATTTTTTACTATCAAATCAATTTTATCTATAAGTAGCATGTTAAATGTTATTTTCTCCCGATAGTATTGTCGACACTGGCTTATGATATTTTGAAAAATTCAATACTCTTTTAAGAATGTTCGATTTGTCCTCTTTTATTTACACTTTGATCTCTAAATTTCCACAGCATCCACATAACCGGCTGTTATTTATATGTTACTTCCAACAAAATCTTAAGTTCTATATTCCATCTTGTTCTTACATCTACAATGGGCTTCACATAAGGAATAATAACGACTTTTCAGAAAATCGGTAATAATAATTATTACTCAGCTCGTAAAGGAGAAAACCATAATAGGTAACTTAATTGTAATTATAAAATAAATTGCTGTTCATATACAAATTTCATTCTCATACATTTGATTTGAAAGATAATCTTGTGTAATCATAATATAAAAACCAATGCATTGAAGTAAATTATTCAATACAGTAAATACGGCATCGTTACACAGAAAAAAAAAATAAAAAGTGAACAGGCTAATGCACAAATATTTGCCTTAGTCTGTAATTTCCTTCGCTGCCACTTGTGCCCAATGAAAACTAAGCCCAAGGAAATGATGAAGTTGCGTTTCAGCGATGACAAGGCGTCCCCTTCCTCTTTTTTTTCTCTCTCTCTCTCTAGTCTAATCCTCGGGATGAATGGCTTCTCTCGTATATGCGCTTGGTCTCGCAAGCCTCTCGTCGATGAATGACCAATTTGCGGGCCCCCACGAAGCCTCTAATTGCGATTTTACAACGGGGTGCGCGTGCGCCTTGCGCTGCTGTACCACACGAACGACATCCCCGAGCTGACAAGAAGGAAGCAATTCCCGATCCATCCCGACGCTACTGCTACTGCTCGCATGGAGGAAGGAAGGATGAGTCACGACAAGCGGACGACCCTCATCGAGCTCACATGTCCAGTTGCGCTCAAAACATTTTGACGGAAAGGAAGGCTCAAAATAATATTGTAACGTCTCACTTTAACGTACAGAGATCTGGATACGATACATCTTAACGCGACTCAAGAGTGCTACCTTGGCTAGATATTTTTGATCTAAATATGATTATGCAGCTCTGTCCGATACTAATTCATACATGCTTATGAACAAGAATACGTATGTTTTATATTACTACAGGATACAATATTCATATTATAATATAATAATATCTATATTCTTACAAAAGCAATAAGTTACAATGAAGAACTATCTACAAAAAAAGACTATGGACTATAGACAAACTTTAGTATTACTTCTCTTTGCAAATGAACGACCCTTTATTTTCTCTTTCAACTTATATAACAGCAGCAATAAATTGTAACAAATGGTAATAAGTTATGTTATGTATGCAGTAGAGTTATCATTTGGTATTTTTATATACATTTGTATTATCTTCATATGCTATTAAAAAAAACGCATACTGATAACTGCAAATATAAAAAAAAGACTGTTTGCATTTCATAACTTATAAGTAATGTTATTCAGTACAGTCACCATATTGGATTAGTGACTTAACTTATCCTTCAATACATCAATTTATACATTATATTTTTGGAAATATTGATCTTAGCATGATTTATTGAGAAATATTAGTCTGTAATGTATGAGAAATATTAGTAAGTTGGCTAATTGTTAGAGCCGTTATATTGGATCTATTTTTCAATTTTCATATTTCAATTTCCTATCATAAATCTTAGCCAAGACACGATATGCAAACTTATTTTTTCCAAATAATGATATTTTTTTACTATAAATGAAAAATCTCAACATATACGATGTCATTTTGAGTCGGCCATGTTGGATTTCAAATGTTGAGTACGGGCATCTTCAAAATCTTAGAGGACGGATATTAAAAGAGCACAATTTGTTGTAAACTATAGAATTCCAATTTTCATTGAAGTTAGTCAACCATTTTTATAAAAAGTTTTAGGGTGAAAAGAAAATAGCAAGAGTTCATTTTTAGGCACAAACAGGTTAATTGAGCTATCAAGTAGAGTTTTTTTTTGTCAGGTCGATCCAACTTCTTATTTTCTATATACATTGATATAAAAATATGCTTATATATTATATGAATATTATATGAAAACATACTGAGCTCTGATTTATAATATAAAATACTGAAAGTTTCTTGCTATGAATTTGCTTAGAATTATTTAACATTAAAATTAATGAGTTATAAAAAAGTAATTGAAATGTAATTTTCAATGAGAAAGCAAAAAGAACTACTTCCTAGGATCCCAGTACTAAAACTTGCAGCAGCTGTAAAATGCAAAATAGGACTAAGAAAGGGAAGGAGTGGAGGGGAGTAAGGGTAAACAAATGGAGTTGATTTCAGTGTGGAAGAAAAGCTTCACAAAGGCTTCGAAAAGCCACGCCGAGCCGCCACGCATGAAGTTCGAAGGTCCCGCACTCCCTCCGGCGTTTCGGCGGACATCCCGCGGAGCGATAATGAATTAACTACATGGCGCAGTCGCCTATATACAAATGCAGAGAGATAGAGAGAGAGCAAGCCACCCCTGTATACATACGATGAAGGGGTGCACGCGAAACGTGCGTGATTATGCGGTTTCAACTATATAGATGACGGGAGAAAGAGAGGGAGAGATCGCGCATCGACGGTTCTCGAGAGCTCGTTCATCTTCGCGACGCCAAGCATAGAGCTTTCTTTCTTTTTTTTTTTTTGTTACTGTACTGCTCGCCTCGGCTTTTTCACTCGCTATTTGCATGCGAACGATTTTCACTAACGGTTATTGGATTTTCGTAAGTCGAGGGATACAGAAACGCGCTCACGTACGAGAAGCGCACTACGCCTGTATGTGCGTGATATTGCAATATAGGCTTTCCTTCCGTTATTAGCGATTTAACTTTGTAAGGGCTTATTCGGTGGCGGAACGAGTGATGTGATTATGCTTTGACGAACTTTTAATCACATATTCGTTAACGAGTATTCCGCCTGAAGATGGCATAGGAAATGTTAAAACAAATAATTGTCATTAACAATATAGTCTTCGTACTAAAAATTTTTAATCGCAGATAAATATTCAATTATACAGTTATCTATCCTGAACTTGTAACCGATATGGGATATGAAATATTTCAGATGATATATAGTTGTTTTAATACCAATCATAGGTATAATATTTTTTGTTTTTTATCTATAACACTGATTTTCTGTAACAGAGTATACTTTAAAAACAGTGTATATTTTTGACTTAAAAATTAAATGATCGTTTACATTGTACGATTTGCATCTACCGATAAATCTTATTGAATAAATTTATTAGTAAGGTAAACTTGTGAAACGAATTATATGTACCAAACAGCAAGCTAGGAAGCTGAAAAATAATCCAGCACTAATTATTCCTCAATCCATCCATGAACATCATAAATGTTAAGTTTTCATAAATAATTAATTAAATTAATTTTCTTATTTTTTGTTCTTATTAATAGCACCACGCTTTAAAATTATATCGTTTTTAATGGTTGGGAGATTGAAATTAATACTTTTCCTAACCTTTTATAAATTATTGGACTCTCATATAAAGGTAATAACAGAATTTTACTAAAGCTGCAGCTATTACTTAATTTTATATTACACCATTTGCCTCATTTTTGTAAATAATACCACTATTTCACAAACTTTTTAAATATGAGCTAGAACAAAAAATATAAAATTCAATGATCTTGAATTCTTTTAACTCACAGCTTGTATTTTTCTCCACAGAACGCGATCCAAATAAATGTAACCCACAAAACGGCGCAAACATAAAATTCATGTAAATATTTGCGCGATGGAGGCGTATAGACGGCTCTCGAACGCGAGACATTTTTGAAAGTCATAGTTGCGAGATCCCGAATCGCTCGAGGTGTCAGCACAGTCATTCTCCCAGGATTCTCTCGAACCCAGAATGTTTCTTGCGCTTTTCTGGTCGGGTAATAAAATTATCATTTATTCGTGGGTATATATATATATACGGAAGCCCGATGGATGGTCGGGCGCGAAGTCTTGCATCGCAAGGGGTGATGCGAGAGAAACGGGGCCAGGGGCAACTGCTTCAAGTTTGATGCAAATATGCTGACTGATGCATTATTCAGGAAGGAACTATTAGGGTGCAGCGTACGGAGGTGTGTATATGGCGTGTGCGCTGCATGTGGCGCGAGCGTTCGTCTGGTTGTGTGCTCTCTTTCGGCGCTTTAACTGATGCAATTTTCAAAAAATAAAACCACCGCTAACGAGGCTATAAATTCTGTGATTCTTCCGTCCTGCCACGCAACAATTGTGCTGTAAAAGTTAATTTTCAGCCAAGTATGCTTATTTCATTTATAACATCATTTCATCCGGTACAGATAGCGCAAAATCATAAAATTGTGAGCTAAGATATAAATTAATTACTTTATTGCTTGAATTGAGAATGTGTTTAGTATATTCATTTTAGTGCAATAAACTTATATGACGGTGATAGCGTACGTTTTCTCGCATCTTATTGTGGATATTTTGATGTTATGTTATTAGTTACAATGTGATTGAGATTATGATAAATAGAATATAAGATTTCGTACCAATATAAGGAAGGAGACCCAGTGGATGAACGATAGGTAATTTAATTCGCACACGACTCGCCAAAATGCGTGAAGTAGGCACTTTCCACACTAAATATAGGCATAAAATTAACATTTTATGCAGGTATGAAAATTGCCTCTTTCTGTGCTGCTTTTCCGATAGCGCGAACTATGTATTTGCGTAAATGCACTATTATATAGACTTTCCTCATGCTTACGACTATACATTCCCGAACTAGTGCTGTAAAGCCGGCCACTTTCGGTACGGGAAGTATACCTTTAAGATCTTATACCTATAAGATATTTTGTTTCAAAATGCTATTCATTTATAAATATTTTTTATAGAAAGCAAAGTAGATAGTATATAATACCAATGTTCAGAATTTTATTATATCATCACAGATATTTGAAGCCAGATAATATTAGTACATATTGTAATATATCGCAATAGAAGTAGTTAAATTGTTACTAAGGTCGTGCGAATGTCGACCATTCCATGTTTGTGCAGTCGGAGTAATACCGACGTTTTAATGTATTCCTTCCGAGTGGTTTACTCCGTTAAAGTTTCCCTTGAAAATGGTTCCTCGGACGAAGATTATTCGTGTTAACCCCCTAAGGTCGTCTTGCATAATGAAGGATTCTTCGACAGTAAGTAAGGGCATAGAAAATCTTTATTGTCGGAAGTTTATTCGCGGATCGTGGGAGCAGCACCGTGAGATTTTACAACTTTTTTGTTTCTTGCGCAACTTTTATTTTTATTTCTATCGTAAAATTGAAAATTATTAATTTTATTGTAAACTTCGGAATTTTAAAAAAGTCTCGTAAAACTGTAATGACACTTTTAAATCGTATCCCATTTAGCAAACATATTGAAATACCAAAAATGAAAAAGTAGTAGAGGGAGTAAGATTATTTCCGATTATAAAAATGTACTTTATGATAAAGGAGAATCATTTTCAAACGAATGGATTTTTTATATATTATTTAGATGGAAAACAGCAGTTACTTTAAAACAAACACGAGTTCACATTTAGTTAAATGAAGTGCAAAACTTTAACATCAATTATGTATAATATTAATTAATAATTCCCACTTCTTTTACATACTATAAGCTCGATCATAAATTAAGTACATGATCTTGTACGATATTAGCGCATAGAAGTATATATCTCATGAGGTGAATTTGCATTTGCTACAAGAAAGGTAGAAAAACGCGAATATAATCGTCATTAATCGCACGACGTCTCAAAGTTCACATTAGTTACACAGTCTGATTTTAAAGTTCTTGTTGCATGCTAAGAAAGGGTCCTCGTCGTCTGCCTCGTCGTCTGCGTCGTCGTCGTCGTCGACGTCGGTCGGGAGTTACCGGGTAATGAACAGTTAGGCATTGGCTCCTTAACAAACTACCCCGTCTTGGCCGCCATCGAGAGGATTCACTACCTTTGAATATGCAAATGACGGTCTGTCTAAGACGCTCACGGTAGTTAGTCCGGCTCTAGACGGTGGGAGCGAGCCTCTTTCTCTCCGCTCCTGCTCCCAGCCACTGTGTGTGTGTGTGTGTGTGTAATAATTGTATTGCACGTTTTACGCAAACATATTAAGGTATTTATGTAAGTTTATTGGTATAGTTGTTGTGAATGATACTGTTTATAAGTTCGTGTTTTGAGAGAGGTGTTATTCGTGAAAATCGATTTAGAAAACGATATTTTGAGTGTAAGCATAGACTAAAGCAGTTACCGCTATTGCAGATTATGGAAATAGTTAGAGTTAGTACAGTTAAAAACAGTTTTTCTATTAATTAAGTTCAAAATCAATGTAAACGTTACGAAAATATTAACTAAACTTACAGAAATGTTTCTGATATATAGTAACCCAATATACAAATTAGCAATGAAATATCACAATAATCATCATATCCAAGTTATAGTTATATATTTATAGATTTGCATGCACAGAAGATTCAGATTTCTTTTTACTTTTAATAGATCATTCATCTCTATATATTGACGTACAAACCGACTGATATTATAGAACATCTTACATATTGAGAATTATTTTAAAAAGTTATCTGTATTTTAAAGTTTATAATTGCCAAGCGAAAAGGCTTCTTTTTACTATTCAAATCATTTATCTCTATAGAGGCCGCAACAATTGCAGGTTTCTAGGAATACGGACACCCAATAAAACCTGATTCAAGGGTACCTGAATGAAAAGCAACAATCAAGTTTACAAATTTATATAAAAGCAATGTTTTGTATGCCTGAAGGAGGTGTCCATCTTGCTGGAGTGGGTATCAGTTGTAGCGTTTATGTATCTCTATATTATATCAAAATACAAATTGTCGTATCAAGTGAGAATAAATAGTAATATTTTCCCTTTCTATCGTAGCACAATAAATCTTATAACATCACGAATTTTGAAGCCAAATATTATAGGCACAAGTGAATTTAAAGAATAAAAAATGGAAAAATTTAAGTATCTTGAAAGTGATGCTTTTTTAAAAACAATAATAATATAAAAGTTTCGGGATATCAATGGGATCGAAAAATGGATCATCACACTATCAAGTTTTGAGACTTTATAGGTTGAATGTTGAATTTGTAGAATGGAAATTTCCCTTTTTTACTGCAATTTTGTTATCAACAGAACTTTTTACGTCTACTTCCAAAGCACTCTATCCTTGATACGTGGCTTACATAAAATCCTCAATATAACCGAAAAATTCCTGCAATTTTTCTTCACGCCTGCAAAAAGAAATCGACGGCGCTCTCGTCCTTATCTTGAATATACGTATAACAGTTTAACGGGGCGCGTAATGCATTCTCGCGCTACTCGAGCGATGAATTGAGCGCTGCGACGCGCTGCCTCTACTCGTAAATTAAAATTTATCAGTAGTAGCAAGCCCAAGGATTATACACTTTTCCTTTCTTTCTCCTATACCCTTTTACTCGATGCACCCTATAGGGTGAAGCCTTTCTTTCTTCACGCACAATAATTGTAAACACCATTATCAAAATATTTAAATCTTATTCTATGAAAATGTAACCAAAGTAAATCTGATATAAACATTTTCTTTGATTTTATTAAGTAGCTATTTTAATAGTAGAATTAAAAAAAGTATCATTTTTTTAAAGTTCTAAAAAAGTTACTCTTACCTACTATTGTTTCAAAAACGCAGAATATCCGCTTAAATATTTAATGCTTTATCCATGACAAAATGCTAATTATATTCAATAATTATGGATTACTATATATATATATATATATATATACTATTTATATTAGCATAAAAATGTCTTCTTTCAACTAGTATATATACTGATTTTATTCAATACCTACAATACTTTGCAGTATCTTTTCGAAGAAGCACATGCCTAATTTTATTTCAATTAGCTTTTTCGAACCAACAAATATAATTTATTACAGCAATCAAGATATTTTCATGTATAGTTGCAAACTTTCATTCCAGAGATCGGGCAGTCAGCAAAGCTAAAAACGAAAATCGCTCCGCGCAGAACTAGAAATACCAGTCACCCGCATCCATTACAAACTATATACATTGACTTATGCACCGGCGCGGCGCCGTCCGTACCTTTGCGAAATCCAGACCCGCGGGCAGATTTTTGAACAAGCTGGTTGCGCACATACACACACACACACAATGGCAAAGACACGATGATTTAAGGGCATCATTTCCAAGCTCTATCGCGCGGCCTTCGTCAGCCCAGGGATTTACTATGACTTCCGCAATACGTCGCGCCGCGGCTCTCGGTAAATCGGAAACGGCCTCCGATCCATCTCACTCGCAAGCCCCGTGCCCCGATATATCATACTGTATACGTCTTCGTTACCCAGGCGCTCTCTGCCCATTAAAATGCGTGGCTTTTGTGTTTTAGCGTGACGCGAGCACGCACTTGGCGGAACCTCCGTCGCACGAGTAAGACACGTGGACGCCGGCAGTCGCGCGACAATGCAAACAGTCGAACGAGCTCGAAGCGGGAATTTTAATCTCCGTTTTGTGCGTGTCGCACGTGTGTGTGTGTGTGTGTGTGTGTGTGTGTAGGTGCATTGCACGCAGCCCCATCTCCATTCGCCGCGCGCCACGTGTCTGTCTCCTCGCTCCCGCGCGCGCGGCGTTCCCCACGGTGACGGAGAATCGCGACGCACCTTAAATAACCCCCGTGCATTGTGGAACGTCGTTAAGGGATAGAGAAGAGAGAGGGAAGCATTGCAGCGACTGTCGCGGGAGCGCTTCATATTAATGACTCGGTAGTTTGCAGTGACACCGGCACTCGCAAGCTCGCTGTTCTCCGTCGTCGTCGACGTCGTTGCCGCCAAAGCCCAGGGGCGGTCTCTCTTCTCTTTCTCTCCCTCTTGCGCGATGTATACGCCAGTCCCTCGCTATTTGTAACCGCGCGGTGCGTATATTGTGTGCTTGAGAACGTAAGGAAAAGGCGAGGCAAGAAATTCGAGTCGGACGTGCAATTGCAGTCGCCAAATATATTGGCGTAGTTTTCCAAATATTCATTTTCTACTTTTAATCCAGTGGATCTTTTTCTTAAATGTCAGTGTGATCCAGTATTAGAAGATACTAATTAAATTCTAAAGATACTGATTAAAGGAGAAGTGTTTTAGTAGCTGTTACCGAAAAAAGACAAATTGAATATAACACTGCTATTTAAAGCATATGAATATTTAATATAGTCGTAAAATATGTACGACAATAGATAGACATACATCATGAGTGACATACCTATTACATGGTAGTAATGAATTTTCATTTGATTTGAACCTTTTTTACGCTACATTAACGCACTAGTTTTTGTGCCTACTTTAGGAATATCAAATTTTTGAGCTTATCTTTTTTATAACATTTCAAATACTGTAACAACTTTGTTTATTTAGCCATAGCGAAGTCACTGCAGTGACAGTGGGCTAATAAATGAGTAGAAAAAAAAATAGTTACTTAGTTACACGTTGTTTAAGTTATTTGCATAATGAGCCAAACAGTATACTATTTAGAACAATAACGTAAAAAAAAAGCTAATTGTATCAAAATTACTAAAATAAAACTATTGAGTCCGTAAGATGTTTTTGTGCAGTCAAAATATTTATCTACAATCAATTATACGAGTATTTGGATTAAATGATGTAATGCATACTAATTAAAGTAGTTGATGGAAAAAGAATATTTATGGTAATTAATTACCCTACAATATTATATAGATTGTATTAATCAAATTTAAACTATATGTAATAATATCGAGTTGTAGTAATGTTCATTGAGGAGCTAAAATAATACTGTAATTTAAGGAAGTTCAATTTCATAGAAAATACAACTTGACCACTCCTCCGGCTATTTATCCCAACCTCTCAACTTAATTCTGAGCTGCTGACGTTTAATCTTAAAGTGTTCACTCTTACAAATGAAACCTCCAGGTGTTTTTCGTAGCTGTGCAATGTTAATAGCTCAAACGGTTATTGCTACGGTTCAAATAGCACACATTATTATTTTGAAACTCTAGAAAGTTCTCAAACAACATTTATTCCACTTTCGAAAGTTCAAAAACACTTCTTTTTATACTATAATAATAATCTATTATTCAAAATATTCTAGAAGCCCTCTTAACTGCATAATAAAGTTAAAATTTTAATAATAATGTTCTGAATTATAGATCAAGAAATTTAGTACTTTTTGTAGAAAAATACACTTATATAATTTTTAATATATATTAAAGCTGTGCTGAGTTTTTCAATAACATATAGAATATTGTACCTGGACTTTAAATATTTTATGGATGAGGAAGTAAAATGTAACATAATGCAGTAATTATAACAATTTAGTTACATAATTATTTAATAAAACAAGATCAACTTTAATAATTTTTTTTACAAATATATACTTTGATTGTGTTAAAATTGAAAATCTGTAAAATTATACATTTAAAATATTTATCTTATATGCGCATTTAAACCAATCACATTTTCTATAAAGAATTTGTGAATTCTATTTCTCGTCTATTAAGAGGATGCCGGAGTCGCCTGTTTTACCGACATTAGGTTTTTCAAACTTTTCTCTTTAACAAATTAACCAATTCACTTGAAACTTTTAAAGATGATAGAATGATC
>UELV01084559.1:0-10841 GCA_900490015.1 Megastigmus stigmatizans | reverse complement strand
CAAAGATTCATTATTTATACAATATTAATGAATTTTACTTTTTACTTTTTATAAAACAAAAAGGGCCGTCTTGTGCGTAACTTGCTCAATCGAGTCCTAGAATTCAAATAATAAACGCAAAAATAAATCGATTTACAGTCCGGTACGAAAATTCATACAATGGTACAAGCGGGGGGCGAGGCCGTCAGAATCTGTAAATTTTCTCCGGACTCGTCCCTATTGGTCACCGCTGGGGACAACGGACAAGTCTGCCTCTGGGACTTGGTGCGTCGAACTTTAATAAGGTTCGTAAAATCTTCATTCTAATATCTATCAAGTACCAATAGCACCAATTTTCAATTCCTCGCATTGTTCAATACGCTATATATATATATATATATATATTCAACACCATAACCCTCGTTGCTGACGAACAACGGGAAATTGTCGCAGGAGTTTTCAGAAACACGAGGGCGCGATACAATCCGTGAGTTTCACGCCCGACTCTAACTGGCTCCTAAGCACGTGTACCCTCGGTGTCCTCCAGCTGTTCTGCTGCAACGAAATCATCGAGTCCTGCCCGTCGCGAGAGCAGGACCTCAACGTATTCGCACAGGTAGACGACGCCCACGATCTAGGCGTCGTCTGCTGTGATTTCTCATCCGTTCAAGAAGTCACAAGTGAGTTCGACCATATTTTCTCATCGAGATCAAATATTTCCGCTCGTTTTCGTACAAAACATATATATTGTACACGCGATATATCGAAGCCAGCTTTTTTTTATAGTCTTAATACCTATTGACCAGAAATAGAACGCTTGCCGCGCGTGACAAGGGCACGACAATGATAACTATCTACGTTTGTGGACACATCAAATTTTGATAATCGTAGTACAGCTGTCTGCCATGTCATCTGGTACGCAACGAATAAATAATGTATTATCGTAGTCTGTCAAATATATCCATAGCACGTTTGAATTCCACAAATATTAAGTACCGCTTTTCGCTCGTTATCGATTTCAAATACTGAAAGGAAAAATTCATAAATTCAATACTGAAAGGACGATTCGCGACAACGATCGAACCGAGGAGGTAAAAATTGTTGGCTCAACAGGTAACGAGCCATTTGCCAGGCTCTATCAGCTCGTCACCTGCGGCAACGACAATCGCGTCAAGCTCTGGGAGGTAAAAGTCACCCAGGAAAAGTGCGACACCCAGTCATTGTCGGCGAGCATCGAGCTCTGCAGGGTCATGGAGAAACACAGCAGTGCCTTAACCTGCGTTAGATTCAGCTCGAACGGATTGTACACTGCCAGTAGTGGTCTCGATAAAACCATCGTCATCTGGGAGACGGTAATAAACCATTCTTATTTATCAACGTTGTCCTTGGTTTTTTGGTCAAAGTTTTGCATTTGTTGTGTCTCGTGGCCTTTTTGACGACGTTTGCCCCACTTATGATGTTCTAATCCGGTATATAGCGACCAACTATTTTTTATTATTTAATTTAGAACACTGGAAGAGTAGTTTCGGTTCTCACCGGACACAATCGATACGTGGCTTGCTGTGCTTTTTCGAAAAATGGAAATCTACTAGCCACAGGTATATATAATATATAACGAAACTAATCGATGATCTTTGATTGTATTCACGAATAATGTCGATCTTTCAGGCTCGAACGATAAGCACGTGATAGTTTGGGACCTGACCGGAAACTTGAGCCTAGACTCGGAGCTCGTACGCCACAGCACCGTCAAATTGCAGAACAACGATAGACCCGAAAAAGTAAGTTGTAAAGTTAGAATCGCGTATCGGATCGTTTGCATGTGAATTTTTTTGAATAATACAGATGGTGCAATGGTCTTAAGATACCGTAAATTCTTATAATTAATGCATCGTATATAACGAGTGTATTATAATTTAAATGTCGGTATCGTCGCTTCAAATCCAACCGTATATAAATAAGACATTACAAACTGAAACTGATGCAGCGCGGAACCGTCTCGTTGAATCAATTTGACGTTATGTGCGCATGTGTATATGTTAAACACTTTATTCCCTTTAGACGCTTATACAGGAGACCGAAGTGGTAAAGCACGCAGAAACGAGCGGCAACGAAGTGCGGCTCATTCAGAGATTGGACGATCACAATGGGGCCGTCAATTCAGTCGCGATGTTTGGCAATCGCTTAATCGCCTCTGGCTCTGGGTGCGTATATTCCTCTTCTGCTATTGCACGATCCCAACGAAGCCCAACAATCCATTATTATCCGTGAAATGAATTTCAATCATAAAGTAGAAATATTTCAACATTAATTTGTAGTTTGTATCTAAATTCATTGAACGCAATTATTGATGAATAAAAGAAATTAAGTAGCTTAACGATAAAACACAGTCCTTATTTTCGTTATGCAATCTTGATACGGCAATGAAAAGGCTAAACTAAACCAAACGAACAAATCGACAGAGACAAACTGGTGAGGGTCTGGAACGTCAAGTACGACGAGGATGGCGAGTCGACGTCGATTTTCCAAGAGATGAGCTACAATCCACTCGACGGCCACAAGTACAGCGTCAATTACGTCGAGTTCAGTCCTTGTGGCACGAAACTCGCCTCTTGCTCGATGGACGGCACTACTGTCATTTGGGACGTGGAAGTACGTTTTTTTTTGTATCCCCCCTACGTTTTTATTTTGCAGCCCTTATCTACCGTTGTTGCTTGTCTATCCGAGGGAAAATATCACCGCAAACATTTACACACCGAGTGCAATTCTGTTTGATGAGATTTTGGTAATAAGTAATTCGTTTGGACCTTTGAATTTGATCATTAACAAAGGACTTTTTCAGCTTTATTTATTCTTAATCTTCCAATTCGAAAGTCACGAATCTGTAACGTCTAGACAGTTTGCAATATCCTTATATGTATATATATATGTGTGAGAATCTTCAGTATTTAAATATACACGAATGATTTAATGTCGCAGAGTGGCAGCCAATCGCGTGCGTCGTTCGTGAACTCCGGGACAGCTGTGAGGGTGTGTCGTTGGTCACCGGACGGCACGAAGATAGCGACCGCTGGCGACGACGAGAAGACCATCCTCTGGGATCTGGACACGATGGAGGAGTTAAGGTTCGTTCTGTAATAAAGCCGCAAACACACGGCCGAACATATTACATATATATACACACACGCGAGAGACGAAACTGCTTATAGTATTGCATTTTGTTGTCGTGATAAAACGTCTCACGTTTAAATGCCGTTCACTGTGTGTGGATTGACAGTTTTGGCGTATTTTTTTGGAGTTGTCGTGATGAATTGCCCGCTACCTAACGTGCCAAACAACAGAAGTACATACTCTGCAACCAGCAAAGAAAATATACAACATGAAAACAATATATATATATATATATATATAAAACACACACAGCCGACGTGTGAAGTGATGGTTTCCCGCTTATTCTGCAGCTTGCGACTCTTGCCACCGTATACCAATTCCCCTGATTAAATTGTTCGACACAACTAGGATGTGAAATATTCTCGTTTCTAGGTGACTCTGACCCCTAAAGCTTAGAAAACCGGTAAACCCGATAAAACCGGCCGCCTCGTGCGCTAAAGCCGCCGGGACGTCGCGTCTAATGACGAAAATGCGACAAATCTTACAAAACTCATCGTCAAAACTGTCGATCCCCTGCAGGAGCTGGCGCGAGGAGGAGAGGCCTGACTCGGAGACCTCACTATTACCGCGTAACTATAGCGATCCTTGCAGCGTGTTCGAGGGTCACGCCGACGCCATTACAGCGATCGCCTTCAGTCCGGACTCGCGTTACCTGGTCACGGCCTGCAGCGAAGGCGCCTGGCGGCTCTTCGACACCAGGTCGCAGGAGGGAGCGTCCGGCCATGCCCTGCTGGTCTGCGATGCCGGACACGACCTCGGCGTCCAGGGCTGCGACTTTAGCCCCACCACTGGGCCCTTCACCATGACGGGTGAGTCCGACGAGCGGCTCGAATCAGCTGCGGGAGCACGGCCAATTTATTTTCCTTTCATTCAGATAATAGAGTTTTTCCTATAATACAAAGTGTGCAAAGTAGAAAAGTTATATTGAACGGACGGTTTGATTTTGATGAACGATAAGGTTCGAGGGACGCGAGCTCGGGCTGCGCCAAGGAGTCGTACATGCTCGCGACCTGCGGCAACGACTCCCTCATCAAGCTCTGGAAGATCATAATAATCGAGGCGGACGTGGATCTCGAGGAGAGTACGGGCAGCAGCGATCCGGGAATGTCGTACAGGGAGAGGCGTCAGTTCGCTGGACACGGCGGCAACGTCATGTGCGTCAGATTCTCCCCGGTGCACGGCGAGATTCTCGGCAGCGTCGCCACCGACAGGACCGCTCGACTCTGGAGCGTTGTGAGTATATCGATAAATATCGCGTGCGTTATTTCAACGATACTTTCAATCGGTCAATGTCAAATATTGCGTCGATAATTGTGTATCGAACGTTTGCACAACATTCGATCGATACTTATCTTTAAATATAATAAAGAACGTGTTTTTTTTTATTGCAATAATAAAAAAAAAGTGGCATTTGAATGCAATCATAACTGTGTATGTATAAGTAGCACGTACATAAGTGCATAATATTTATACTGCAAATTTTAAACGTATCACAAAGTTGTAGGTACGCCATTTAAAAAAATAACATTCTCACTTTCGTATTCGAAGCACATTTCGCAAACATCGTTACGTTTCGTTCTCAAGGTGTGCTTCTCCGCGTGCACCGTCAACAAAACGCGATAACTTTTTAATCTTTTCACTTTTCGCTCATATCCACGATACACCTTGAGAACGAAGGACGTTTACTTAAATAGTACCAAGCGACTTCGCGCGCTCAAAATAATTTAGTAATCTGCAATTCAAATTATATATCTATATAATATTGTTATTGGAAAAAGTCCAAATAATAATCGCAAGGTTCACGACATCGATGTAAATGTTTTTACAAGACGATAATACATCAGGATTGTCGCAACTCCTGCCGATCGGATAACTCGACCCTTGATAGCCACCGAACCCGTGTAATTAGTGAAATTATCATAAAAGCAAAACATATATTTGCAGTCTGAGGGACGAGCTCGTTGCCTCTTGCGCCCATGACGCGTCCTTATCCTTTTGGCCATCGTGTTGACATGCAATGTCGAAAGCTTGTAAAAATCGATAAATATGAATAATAAAGGCGTAGTTCTATCATATACAACTTATCTAGATCGCTGAAAATAATCCGAGGGAAATACGAATTTTAGCATCCTATGAGATTCCTCAAAGCTTTGTTTTCCTAATAACGGATCTTTATTTGCCCGATCTGTTTTATTTGCAACAGTTATGCGAGTATAAAATTAGGGATCGTTGCAATGGTCTATTTAAATTTAAGAATATTTGACGTTTAATCGCAGACTCGATATACAGCCAAAGAATCACCACTTACAAACACTTTTTGACAATTTAGCATACCGGGATGTGCTTGCACGTTCTCGAAAGTCACGAGAGCCTCGTGACCACCTGTGCCTTTTCCGAAGATACGTCACTCTTTTTGACAGGTATGCCATTACATTTTACAGATAAAATAAGCCAGATAAGGAATAGACCTTGTCGCAAATATAAAAAATGTTGGACGTGATAAATTAGTACTTTCGCTTTCAAATTTGTGACTATTGCGTTAATATGGGGAAAGTAAAATTTCCTTTGTAATTAACTAAGCATTTCGTGTGCCTCGAGTACACAGCAGGAAAATTATTAATGTTTGACCATATTTATTGGTTTATCGATCTGCTGCCGTAGGTGCCTTGGACAAGACTGTCTTAATTTGGAAATTGCCGGAACAATTAGTCTCTCAAAGCATCTTGATCGACCGTCTAAGGAATAATAGGAAAAAGGTATGATGATGTGTATTAATTAGGTATAATGCAATATAATCCAAATGTACTGTCAAGTACGTTGTGTAGCCTTCAGGCTTATCGAGTTATTTTTCGTGAATTATCGATTGTAAGCGAACAAATAAATACACATCGTTTGAAACGCACATTTCTATCATTTAATCGATATTGTTTAGGTTGCTGACTGGGTAGTCGACGATGTTGCCAAATGGCTGCACGAAGTTGAATTGTCCGACTTGGTGAGAAGTGTACAAACACTTTCTATAAGCGGCCGAGTATTGCTGCGTGTACCAGAGGAAGTTATCATAGACAAATTACAATTCGATCATAACCAAGAGGTATCATATGCAATGTTCATTTACTTTATTAATAAATGTATCACTATCTCTTTCGTCAAATCAGCTAGAAATTTTAGACTTTTTATCCGTTTTCTTTTTTATTTTCCCTCAAAATATTAAGTTTATTTTATCGATTTTAAGTAAAACTATTATAATTTACAGTTATCACTCGCCTGACGAGTACTTGAAAGTTTTTTTATTTTTAACTCAAACGCTAAAAATTTTTTAAGTTTTAATATTTGTGTACTTTGGACGATGTCTAAATAAAAATCATTTCTGATTCAGACGCTTGACATGTTCCGCAAGCAGCTGTATTGGTTGAAACGTGAAGACTGTAATGCCGTTTACATGGCCGAAGACGCAGAAATCCCAGACGATTTTCTTTGTCCAATTACGCATGAGATAATGAGGGAGCCGGTTCAGTGTTCAGGTGATGAAATATTTTACCTTCTTGTTTACTCAACTTTAACGCGCCATATCATAAATATCTGACTAATTTGTATATTTTTTAAAATATTTATTGCTAAATATAGCAACAAGTATTTCTTTAAAATGAGCCTGTTGATTCTAAACAAACAATATATATTGATTTCATTGTACAAGAAACGTTTCCACGAATCTCACTCAACAAACTGATAGACGTAATGACAATTGATTATATTGCGAATTTTCATCGATTATTCTTGGCAGCTTTCTTTTTGCTTAAGAAGGTCAACTTTTTTAAATTCATGAAATAACATACATACCGAATTAGCGCGACGGTGAAAGTTTCGGTCGCTCATTCAATGGACTAAATAATTCCTTTTTGGATGTTCTTCGATCATTGCACAATTAATTCAATCGGCAATGGAAAGCATTTCTGCGTGCAAAAATTGCATATTTGATTGTAGAGCATGTTAAATTCGTAGAAACGATTTTATTCTGGAGCAGTATTAGAAAAATGATATTTTTTATTATTTGAATAGATATAATTCGTAAAATGAAAAATACTGTGACTTGACATATAAAGCATACGCTTACAAAATGGTGGCGAAAACTTACTTAATAGAGTGAGTGAAAATTCAAATTTTAAAAGACGTTGCAAGAAAATGTTTGTGTTATTAAACGTTTATAATTTAATAAGTAACATAATTTTTATTGGCATTTAATATAACATATTTTGTTTCTGCTTTTTTGCAATTAACATTTATTTAATTATTAAAATTCTTCATGATTGCATGAAATTCTTAAAAATGGCGCAGAGAATTAAATTTATTGCTTCTAAAAATATACTGCTAAATGTTCTCGATGTTTAACATTGTATATATAGCGCTATATTTACTGATAAGACTTTAAATTTTTTTAAAAGAGATAACTAATTATATGTGACTGACTGATTAAAATTCAGTGCATGATAGATAATAATAAAGCTAAAATCATTGTCTATATTGCTATCTTTATCTAGTATATGTATACTTGTAAATAATGCTTTAAAATACGTGAATTTGAAGAAATAGTCAAAGATAGCGACTACAAAGGCAATTTAAAATGATATAGGAATACTGCAAAGATTCTTAACGACATCAAAGTCATATAATGAAAATGAAGATTGTAGAAAGTGTAAAAAGAATCTTTGATCACTATTCACTCATCTGTAAAAGTAATTGTGATACCTTCTAAATGAATGCATCTAAAAGTGTGCTAAGTTTTTATAGCCATTGTGTCATGCATTTACAATTAAAGTAAAAGTACGAAATTTCAATCGTATAACGTGTCGAGAGGTCGAGAAAACTAATAATGCATTTGTTCACAGATGGCTTTACCTACGAAAGAGCAGCAATAAACGAGTGGTTCCTCTGCGGCAAGTTCACAAGTCCAATGACGAACGAGCCGCTAAAAACGACAAGCCTGATGCCGAACGTCGCTCTGCGTAACGCAATTTTCACGCTCCTTCACGGCGAAGGTCCGGGGGAGTAAAATAAACGATCGTAAACAAAAAATCAAAGTACTGATCTGCAAACAAAAAAAGAGAGTGGGATTTTTTGGATTAAGTCTCAGTGCACCAACGTCACGTTAAGAAGTTATTGTTTTTTTTCATTCTCGATGTTAAACGTTATTAGTTTACCCGAGGATTTTATCCCCTCGAGTGCTTGGAGTGAGATCGACTACGTCTGTTGAAACCAGAAATTTTAGTGGCTTAATTTATAGAGTGAATTTCAGTCCGAAAAGGTAGTGTGATATTTGCATTTAAAGCTTTACCATGATTCGTTTAGAATGTGTTCACTTATTTATCAGTAGTAACGGATGCTACAGTTCATCTGTTACTACTTGAATATTGTAAATAATTTCTATCTTAAATGTTCTGCTTTGAATTATGGATTCTTTTTAGGAAAAATCATTGCTTCTTCTATTCGAATAATTTTTGACATAGTCTGCCGATAAAAAATGTTTTGTACCTCAATTTTTAAGTACGTAAATCGTATCGAAATAATTACAGGCAGAACTACAATCGCGTGGATATCGAGGACAATTTCCGTTGATGATTGTGCAACTTTATTTTTAAATTGTTATATTAAATCGACAACTAAGCAAATATTATGCCACCTTTCAGCAACGAACTGACATACATTTCTTCTGCGTATGCAAGACAACTGAATTTTCATCGCAAACAAATCAAATGGCCAAATACTACGAGAACAGACTCTTGTAAGTAGATAAGTGCTAAAGAAACATTAAAAAATTAAGAGACCCATATCAAAAGCTGATTCTAAATAAATTATTGTAAATAACGTTAAAAATTTTGATTTTACTCTCAATATGACGACTTTTTTTAAAGGACTATGAATAAGATCTAGTTTTAACGATTCACGTCACAATACTTTTGAAGACACTCCCCCCTCCAATGTGTTACTTAATATTTGAACATTTAGCCTAATATATGAGAGCTAAAAAGCGATCACCCTAATCGAAATGTAATGAATGCCATTAGTCATTTCGTTATAGTGTTTTTGTATTAACAAGACTTAAACTAATACAAGAAAGGAAACAGCAAAAAATTTATTGATACAAATTTTCTTATTTTTTTTTCTAATTTACTGTTACGTGTATAACACAGCACGATGCACACGAACGTAATGTTATTCAGAAATCGAACTAAGTGTAGGCCGAAAATGAAAAAGCCCGACTTCAATCTAATCAACGAGGCTTGTAGTGTATTTATAACTTTTTATTCTAACATTTGTTTTGTACCTCGTAATGATGTGCAAGTGCAATTTACGTTATTCATAAATTTTAGTATTATCAATGTTCAAACACACATTCTTGGATAACGAATAATGGATTTGTAAGCAAACGATAAGACGATTGCATTTAATGTACAGAATATCGTAAATTGCCGATGTAGCAAAACGACACTTTACAAGTTTACCTTTATAATTTTATATGCAGTTATTAAAATGTAAACTTATATGACGATATGTATTGTAAGTGTTTCTATTTAATTTATTCAAGATTGCATGAAATGATTCAGTGACACTAATGGAAAAAATTGTAATTTGATTGTACGTACATTTAAAATCTTATATTGATTTAGATACATAATTCAAGTACAATTATATAAAGTATCAAATCAAATACATTCTGTTTATAATCAAAGATTTCAAATCGGTGCTATTAGAAGGCTGATGATTATATTGTTAACAAATTGTCCATGCGCTTAAGTAAACTAATAATATTTTGGCTTAGCAGGAAGCCGAACGAGTATAATTGCGACGTTTACGGTTTCATACTTTTTTCGCACAATTTTCAATATTTTAACATTTTGCAAGTTGAGACCAATTCTGTGAACTACAAAGAATTGGGCTCAACTCGAAAAATATTAAAATATATCAAATTGATCGAAAAAAGTATGAAACTGTAATCGTCGATCACTATGCTCCTCTGGCTTCCCGTTGAAGACGTTAATTTTGTCATATGCTTAATATGTGGAAGTAGAAACAGGCGAATATGTCAAGACACTGATTTTCAAATTAGACAACTTTTTCTTCAAACGAGAGGCTCAAATTGTTTTAAATCCAGTATTTTTTATATGCTTTTAGTGATGACGCACATAGCTAGTCCTCCTCTATTGTTAAATTATTTCAATTTACGTACGATATTTCTCTTTTTGTTGCATAAAAGGAGTTAGTGAATAAGAAGAATTTTAAAAGTGTTACAAAATGCATAATCATCACAGTTACTAGTTGAAAATATAACGAATCAAAGTTTAATGGAAATCTAAATCCAGATACCTGATGCAAGAGCATAGTACAACTTCTCAAAATAAATCTAGATTACTGTAAGTAAAGAAATATATTACGCGTACGTTAAGATTGTCCAGCGTATTCCGAAATGATTATTTAACATTTGTTATATTACTATATAAGATAGTATTGTTTATTAATTGAACTATCAATAACTGGTTTTTGAAATACGTTTAAGTATCGATCATACAAATGAAAATCGTTGTACCAATAATATCAAGAATAATGGACAATCTCGGTAATACGCCCAATTAGTATGTACGTGTCCGCATGCGCCTGTGTGTGTGTGTGTGTGTGTGTGTGTGTGTGTGTGTGTG
>UELV01084555.1:0-12083 GCA_900490015.1 Megastigmus stigmatizans | reverse complement strand
TATATATATATATATATGTATATGCAATTATGATTTCCGCGCCTAATGCACATTTTTCCTCGTTTCTCTACACAGAGAAAAATAATTCACTCTTCTTTCAACCTTTTCAGCGAAAAGTTTAACGCTTTATTTTCAAAATATTCAGTTATTTGTTGGTCTTTCAATCAATTTCTTCTATTTGCTTTTTACCTGTTAGACTTCAATAATCGTTATTATTCATTTAGAATATCGCTAATTAATTTTCTCAGTGCAGTTCTAACGCTATTCTCTTTACTAAACTATCGATTACGTGGATATTTGATTAGTCATACAAAGAAGTGAAGGTAGTCTCTTGAAAAATAGGCATGATATCCTTGTTTCTTCAAAAATATCGATCTTGTTTTTGTTTTCCGGTAGCCGCTTGCATCTCTATATCCTCACTTCCATTGACGAGAGGGTAATTGCTCTTGACCTCAAGTTCTTCAATCAGCAAAATATATATCAGTGGAAAATAATTAAATTATTGTTATATCCTTGAATTATGATATTTTCTGATCAATTCGTCTAATTGTTATTCAATATTAAATTATAGCTAATAATTTTCATAAAAAGTCTCAGAAATGGCAAAGTACCCCAAGTCTCACGATCATATTTACTCACTTTATATCGTGATTAGAACAGATTATAGTAGTTTGCATTCACTAATGGGCGTCGAACTTGTGCGCAGTTTCGACGAGAACTGGAAAGCCGTCGAAGCTACGCAAAGCTTACAAAATGACGTTTGTTGCCCTTTTCTTAAGCTCAATATTTATTCATTTTCCTTCGTCCGGAGAAAACGGAAGGTTCGCTTTTCTTCGAACAGATATAAAAACTATCTCTCCCCCCGTTTTCTCCTCCTCGTTTTCATTGCTCTTGAAGATGGGAAAGATCAAAATGAGAACTGTCGTTGTGGTCCAGACAAAAAAGAAAGTTCAACGAATTGGAGAAAAAACGAAACATGTGTATGTTTGCAATTTTTTTATTTTTGTTTCGCACGCTTGAAAAACCCGAAAACTATTTACTCTTTTTCGCTACTTTTTTTTTTAATTTTTCTTTGAATCTCTTTTATAAATTTTAACGCAGTGAGTTTCGTTTTCATTTTTTTTTCATTATTTGCAAAAATACGAAAACGTCTATATAGGTATATTTGTTTATACACGCCGTCTTTTTTATTCTTATTATGTTTATTTTATTACTCAGCTGTATTTTTTTTAAATCACTTGGGTATACACTATAGTGTTTCTCTCTTCGTCACCTTCCATTTCTCTCCCACGCGGTCACTTTAAACTTTTTCTCTCCCTTCTGTGATTTTCCATTTTTTACTATTACTATAATTTTTTATAAGTTGTCGTACACGTGCATCTGTCATTGTCTCATACAGCTTTTTGTTCATCTCCTCCTCAAATATACATCAGAATATCGTTTATATATGTCATTTTTATACATCATATGTATATATATCTTCACGGAATTTCGCAATAAAGTTTCATTATGTATATACAAGAGACAGTACAAGTTTCATTACTTCCTTACTAAATAGTCGCTATATTTGAAACCAATACTAAAAAAATCACCGATGGCAGTAGCTTCAAGACCGCGAAAATTAAACTTCTCGTTAGCCTGAAAGCGAAAGAGTGTAAGTTCCAAGCAATGATCTTGAATTCGGGTAAACTGTACAAAATAATCGTCATTATCATGTTCTTTTTTCGTGTATATTAAGTAATTTTCCTTTTTTTTTGGTAGTCGAGCCGCGCTAAATTCGACTATGTCCATGTCCATGAAATTCACACGTTTGCGTTCTGAAATGTTTTCATTTTATATTTACATTATTATTTTCTCTCCCAGAACTCTTTACTTATGTCTGTGAATGGAAAGCGAAGGTTATACAAGACGCGTTAAGTCGATAATGTCACGATCAAGCTACGACGAATCTGTTATAAAAGTAATTATTAGACGAATGTGGAAACTTCTATAAATTGTGTGTACAGTATCGTATAAAAAAGGGTCCAGTGTACTGGACTAGCGTTGATCTAAGAAATAAGAGTAGCAAAACTTTCAAGTATTATTATGTTGACTGATTTAGGCAGTTACTTTTTCTCTAATATTTACTCCTTACTCTATTTAGGATGCCATGTATATTTTTCAATGCTAAATTTTTCAACTATCAGTCATGGATCGTTCAAATAATGAAATATATCTGAAATGCATTTATGTTAATTACTTTAAATAGAAGAAACTGTACTTAGATCTCGATTTATCTAAAGAAAAAGAAAAAGAAAAAGTAAAAAGGAATACTCGAATTTTAGTCACTATTTGGTGACGCTGCACTAAGAGCATAGCGCTGGCAGTCTTCAGAGAATGTTTCGAAGCAGTACCGTCACCGGTATCGAGTTGAATATCTTGCTACACGCAGTCAAACGTTGGTGGATGTATAAGGGAGCACACGGGAATTAAGTTGCAAACTTGGAAGATTAAAAATTGACTAATAAATTACATTGGCTAACTATTGTCTATTGCCGACGTTTAATTTCCATCCAAGTTCCCCAGCCTTCTTTCAACTCATCTCTCTTTCCGATGTTACGGACGTATACGAATAAAAAAAAGGCCGTTCTACTTCAATCATGTTGATTTTCATTTCTCTTTCTTTTATTATTAAAGATTATACAAGATTCTAAATTTGAGAAAACAGCATGTGGGCTCTCGACCGCAAATGAAAACAATATTCAATTACCTCGTCGCATGACATTTATTTATATATATATATATCTATACATATATAAATATATATAAACCTGGTGCACAAGCACGAGGACGAACGAAAACGAAACATCGACGTCTGCTCACTCCGGACGCGCGAAATAGTAATTAAATGATAATAATAACCTCGAGCCTTCAGTGATGATTGTTTTGTTTTTTGTTGTCTTTCTTATAGATTCAAACGCGACAATTTGCATTTGTCTTTTCAGTCTACGCGCGCAAGTATTTTTCTTTTGTCTAAAAAATAAGCCTTAATAAACTTTGCTCGCATGTGGAAGCGATGTTTTTTTTTACTTACGATCGATCGATCGACTGGAATCGTGACTCTCGTAATTTTACACACTCTAACTTCACAACATAATCATAATCGTCATTCATTACTACTATTATTATCATTAATATTATTACACGAGATCAAGCGTCATTGCAAGACTGAACGTTCGCCTCGCGGTTTTACCTCGAGATTATCGATTTGCTATGATTTTATTGCTACGCCAAAAATTGGTCCCATTCGATTTTATACTTTTTTTTTTGTTTTAGTGCATTTATATATATATATACGTAAAGAAATGAATCGCTGGAAATGGAAAGAAAGCAGAATGAAGAGAAATTGTGCATGAGTCTAAAGAAGAGGCAAACGTTCGTGTCGCATCCACGCCACCTAAATACAATCAACGAAAGACACGGACGACTCGTATACGACGACTCGAACATATTTCAGACCCGCCCGGAGATTGCTAATAGCTAAATTCACGCAAAATAAGAAATATCACTATAGTTTCTAATTCGCGATTAAAAAAAAAAGAGAGAATCAATCAGTACCACAGCGAAAGAAACTAGTCCCTTCCATTTTTTCTTCTTTAATTTTGACGAAATTGCATCATCAGAAGCATAATTATTAGATATCACGCGTGCCGGATTAAGTCAAAAGAAATTATGGCACCAGTCGTTGGTATGTGTTTATATTGTTTTTTTTTCTTTGTCTAAGAACAATTAGCTATCAATTTATCGACTAACGAAAGAGCGATTTAAACTAAGTGAGTTCGAGGGCCGGCCAATCGATCGATCAATCTACATATACTTTTTGTTCACTAATAAATCGTTACGAGTAGTAAAAACGTAAAACGAAAGTAGAAAATGAAGACAATCATACTTATACAATAAATCGGTGCGGAAATAAATAAGCGGCCGTTCCAGAAAGTCTTAGAGCTCAAGAACTACTTAATCCCTTTAACATTATTACGCTAATGCAGTTTATATAAAAAAAAAAAAAAATAAAAAAAAAAAAAACAAGTGTCAGATACACTTTACCTGGCAGTGACGCATTTCTGATTCTGTTCGTTCTCGATTTTTTTTTCTCTTTGTCACTTTCTCGAAACCGGCACCGCTAATTCTTTTCCGATCGCTGGCGGTCGTATATTTAACAGAAAAAAATGTCGTCGTCTCATCGCCGAGAGAAAATATATATATTTATATATAATATATAATTCCTAAATTTGACGCTTTTAAACGAGGGTATTTACAACTTAAACATATAAATACAGGACATTGTTTTTACCACGTAAATTAGAATCTATAAATCATTCATGATTGTAAGAAAACAAAATGTCCACTATTAAAAAGATATCTATGAAAACGCTCTAGAAATCATCTGGCAGTGAAATATATGCAAAGCCGATAGAATCAAGATCATTTTCATTACTCGGGGAAATAGAGAAAACAATCGGTTCTCGCTCACAATTAGCTAAATACAAAATAAAAGAGAATGTTTCGATTCGGTGTTGGACATTTACGATGCGAAGGCTACAAACCCTTTGTTTATTTCTGCATCAGTTGTATAAAAACCAACAACAATTTACACAAATACGCGCTCACAATTATTTGGCGCTCACTGCAATGACAATCGCTTATTTTAGAATATAAGGAACTAATGCAAAAATTGTCTCTTCTCAGTAAATAAGAAATACTAATTCTCTACTCTCCGTTAGTATCGTACAAAATGTTCTAAACCTAAATGCATGGATATTGATTATCAGAATAAACAAAGGTGTCCACAAGGAATAGACAAAGAAATGTTCAACACCGCAATTTTTAGGAGGGATTATACGACCTCGCTCGAAGTTGTGTCGTTCGAAGTATAGGCTCGTCGCATTACACGCAAACAAAAAAAAAACGATCTTACATAATAGAAAAAAAACATATGTAATGTTATATATAAGTTCTTTTCCAGCGCATTCGTCGCGCATCCGAAGAAAAAAATATGTGAATAAATGAAAAAAAAAAAAAAAAAAAACGAAATGCAGGTATGCAGTGTGTATCTTGTCTTGTTGTATTTGTGATTCTCGTCTCGCATAATTCGCCTAAACTATGTACAAAAAGATCACCCCAAATATCGACAATTTGCGGGGAGGGGCTCTAAAGAGATCCTAGGGATTACACGATTGTTTGGGTATTTGAAATTCTTCGACGTTACTTGAGGTTACTTAGCGTTTTTTCTCAGTATTAATAGTATATAGTGTGTATTCTTCCATTTTTTTTTCTTTTAGCGAATAGGTATGCAGCAGTAAATCCTACAATTAATAATCGTTAATAGCTAAAAAGTCGCTCCCTAAAAGAACGTTTTCTCTCTCTTGTTCCTTCGCTTTTGTTTGCTTATATATATATATATATATATACTCCTTATACAATTATTACACGTATTGGCAGTGTTTCCTCAGCTGGTGTGTATGTCTTCCGAGTTCCTTACACTCTGTATTTTTATTTTATTTTATTTTTTTACTATATCTTACTTATTCCTTAGCTCGCTTCTTATTTACGACTTACTTTTCATTTATTTATTTTTTTTGCATATTTTCCGTTTTCGCTTTACCCATATCTATATGTATGTACAACTGGCAGTACCGTCACAGTAATCACGAACGCTTTCTCTCCCGGTTTTAATCTCCTTCTTCACTTCTTCTCGTCCATTTGTTTCACCCCTTTATCATTCGTTTTTTTTTACAAATACCCTAAGCTCCTATGAGTGTATACACTTGTTCGTATCATTATCACACAGCTCTTCTTAACTACAAAAAACCAACGGCACAACTCGCTGACAAAATTTCCTAAGCTTTCTCTTAATTTGTACACGTATGATTTTACTGATAATGTCGCGTAAACAAAGTATGTGTGATTGGAGTATTGTAAAAAGTAGTAAAGAAAAATTTATTTTCTACGAGAGTTTTCACATTTTAGTAGGCAAATAATACCGAGTAAGTATTATTTAGATAGAACACATAATCTTCGAAAGCGATTGTGCCGCTGATCATTGTGAACAACATTATGTTTTATTAACCACTTTTGGCGTCTTGGCAGTATTTTCTTCTCTTCCTCTACCCGTACACGACACAATTTTCTTACACATTTCTCATTTCATCTCGCTTCCCGCTCTTGTAATACTACAGCGTGGAAAATATACAACACAGCCTTCGTATTTCTGACCCGTGTGAGGGAAACAGCTCATGCATATGAGAACCTTCAGATAGTGACAACATATTCTCCAGTCAAAATATTCCAAGAATCTTAATTGATATTCCAATTGTTCAAATATAAAGAAAATGTGTCAATATCGCAAGGGTCTCTCTTCGGTCGCGTGTGGCAAGATACAAGCGTGTGCGGTCACTTCCTTATCATTCACTTAATAACGTTAAAAAAACGATTTCTAGGCACGTGACTATATTTGTTCATTATTACTTCATCGTTGACTCCCCGAAGTCTTAAATCATTGCACATCAGCGTCAAGTCTTATGCTCGTCGTTATTAGGCAGTTTACTTGTTTTCTTTTTACTGACAAATTAGTATAGGCAGTTGAGCAACCCTCTTTACAAACAATCATTTAAAACGTTTTATAATAATACCCTGTTTACACGATAGTTTAATATAATTGTCACATTTCATTCCCATCAAAATCGAAATCGCCCTTAAATTTCCCACTTTCCCCAACTATACGACCTCGTTCAAAGGAATTAAACCTTACAAGAGTACTTTGTATCGCGAAAGATCGCACTTGCTAATCGCAATGTAAAGCAAGTGACGTGCACACACTTGATTCTTAGCAGAAAGGATGAAGACGATGTGAAGTACTCGAAAAACTAACACATCCCGGAAGCGCGCCGCGACTATTTGGAAAAAACAAAAATAAAGCTGAACATTTTCACGCGCGCGCGTGCGTTTAACCGCCTGAGAGATTCGATATACTTATTAATTTGTACATTTGACCATATCCCACCGTTGGAAAATCAACGGTGGGGCTTCTTAACGCGGCGCGAATCTAAATTGAACACCGCGTCTCTGAGATATACGCCCTTCATTGTGAAGTTCTTAGGAAATATAACTCGGTTGACAAAAATCGTTTTTCGAGACCTGTCGAACCAAGTGACTGACTCGCGCTTGATACTTTTGCTTACCGACTTTCAGTCTGCACTAAAAGAAAAGATTTTTCGAAACTCTTTCTCAGCTATTCTAGGCGATTCAGTCTAGTCTAAACTAGGAAGAGTTAAGTCTTTCGAGTCTAGAAAAATAAGCTAATCTTTGATGGTACAAAATTAATTAGATTCCCTTTATGTATTTTGCTCAAGAGAATCACATCTTGTAACTACTGGAAAGTAAAACAACGTTTCAGTAGTCACCAGATTGAGTCATTCATTGATAAAGGGTATCTCGCAAGGTAGATCAGAAGAATTTTGAAAATCCTTTTCTTTGATATGGAGACTGTCAACCCCAAGTAGGGAAAAAATAACGTATGGCTAGAGCGATCTATATTTTCTAGCTTAGGTATACATTACGCAGCTGGAGCGCGTGCTTCGGAAACGGAACCCGTGTATATATTTTCGTCAACGAGTCTCACCAACGTCAAAAATAAAGGCCAGATTCCGTTTCTTCGGACGCGTCCCAGCTTCACACTGTCCCGTTATACATACAGAGATCGCGCTTTGAACATAATTTTCGAAATAGCAAATTTTCCTTATCGCAGCATTACAATTTTGTCTAGAGGTCGAAGGTTGAAGTTTCTTCATTTAGCTCATACATCTCCTCTTCGCACTGCTCCAACGTAGCAACTGTTGATCTCTTCGTTTCCTTAGCCTTTCACGTATTGATTAAATTATGACGAGAGTCCAAAATAGTGTAATTCAGAAGGACCGATTTCAGATATCGATTGAATCCTTAAGGCCACCAGAGTGATTATTATTATTATTATTTTTTTCTTTAATTGTAGTCTTTTTTTTTCTTCTTATAACTGTGTTTTCTTCGGCTAGTGAATGCACTTCTTCCCCTTCTACGTTCTTAAAAAGTCTTCTCCTCGTGTTTTTTTTTTATTTTGTTTGAAGATTCGCTAAAACGCTGATGAGGCACTTTCGAGGCTCTCCCAGGATTATCGAACTCTTGAAACGCCGAGAATCCCTCCACTTTTGTTTACAATTGTTGTGTATTCCAGGTTGGAACTGGTAGAGAGTGCGCTGTTTGCAGTAATTTATGCATTGTATAGTACCATCGATTATCGTATCGGAATTTAATTGGTATTCGTCGGTTATTCCGTGATTTTTATGGGCATCGTAAAATCTCGTCCTTCCGATTTACTTTGCTTCTTTAACTTTATATATTTGCAAAATATACAGATTTGTTTTCGTGAAGAAGTATTTGTTTTTGCGGAGTCTGGATCTTGGTTCGTGACATCTTGTCACTCAGTCGGTAGATTTGCTCTTGCGTTTGCTCGATCGTCGCAGACTAGACAACAACGGCGGTACCTTCTCTGTCGCTAATCCCTGTGTACATAAAACACAGTCAAAAATGATTAATGTTTTTTTTTTTTTTTTTTTTTTAATATGACAAGTCACCAGCTTTTACTATTCTAGTTCAAGTTTATGAAAGAATTATGAAAGTCTTTATTTTAAACTAAAATCTGTTCTATTATTGTTCTGTAAGCTCAAAATCAGAACACGTCGGAATCTATTGTTTGGTTTGATACTAATATTTAGTAATAAAGATTGTCTACAAAAAAGTTTAATAAATGACCCCGTATACAATAATTAAGCGCGTATGAATTTAGCTAGTTCTCGTAAATGACACGTTGGACGTAGGACGTCATACTAACCAATTGAACTTAGGATACGATGGCCGGTAAACATCACGTAATCTTAACAGGTTTCCTTCGCTGCTTCACTCGCTGCACTGTAGGCGGGATACTACTGACGGCGGGATAAAGGGCGGCGCTCACCGCATCGGCATTCACCGACACGGCCGCGCGTATGCTGACGTTTTTCGTGGCCTGCACATCGGATTCCAGCATCCACTCGTCAGCTTCACTGTGTCGATCAATTCAAACATATTAATATGACGTTTAGAAAATAATTGATTGGAGAGTAATTAACGCACGTGTGCGTAAAGTAGAATTTGCCGCTCACGCTGTTAGGACAAATAGAATACGCTACATGTGAGCAAAAATGATTCTCGCGCACCTGATTTGCACACTTGTACGGTATAATGTACTATTGTAAACAGAATACCGATTGTGTATTTTCATTTTTGACTCTATATACATATTATATTCTCTCTCAATTTAGTCTTAAAGCGTAATGGACTACTTACATGTCCTCTGGGGTCCATCGCACTAGTACTCTCATTCTGCCGTCCTCCCCTTTTCTTCTCGCAATTTGCTAAAAGTTCAAGTTTTATATTTAGCATAGAATAATACATATGTGTATTGTGTTGCTGTTGAACATTGACATAATGTTTACATACTTGACTAGTTAGGACCATCGAGTCTCCTGGGGTTTCAGTCACGCGACCTTGCGTTCTCATTTGGTCTAGCTGTAGTAATCTGTACTGCAGGCATTCCATCACACCAGGGTCGAAGTAATCGAATATTCGTGCTGCAAATGTAATTGATTAAGTATAGAAAACAATTTATTTAATACAAGTCATAACGCCTCTTATTATATCAAATATTAATTTAACAAAATTACTGCAGAAACAGCTGTTATTGAAAGTAACTTGGATCTCAATGACTTACCGGACCATGGCTGTCTTCTATATCTCAGCTTCTTCCCATTCCTCCTGACAAGTTTGCCACTGTCGGTGCTCTTGCGCGAAGTACTTGTGCTCCCTTCGGATTGATTGAAGTGGCTGTTTACATGCCTCTCGAGTGCAGTCTGTAAAAAATGCGAAATTTTCTATTAGTGCCAAATAGCCAGTACTTTCCAGAGAATAGTTTCCATCGACTAATTCTCAATAGCTAAATAAAAGAAATTGTTAATCGGATATGTAACATTATTCGCTAGAAATTATATGAAATAAATCAGACACATTGATTTAAGTGACTTAAGGAATCATATACTGACATTGTACAACAGCTAAATGGTTATTTGTTATTTATTATGTGTTTCATTGTTTATCATGCTACGAAATATTAATTCATACTGGACATGTCTCTGCTTTTTTAAGTTTATATTAATGAAAAAGAAATAAATTGCAATGTAATTGTCGTGCATTATTGTAAATGTCAGCTTACGATAGCCTTAAATAAGGAAATTAAACCTAAATTGATTCTACAGCCAATTTCAATTTGTCGCAGTAACAGTACAAATTGTCTCCGCTCTAAGGCAGTGATTAGAAAATTTGAATTTCTTGGCGAGATTATTTTTCTCTTACCGTTCGAGAACGACGGTGCTGGTGCGCAAATTTTTTACAAATCAGAGCTGCAAACATTCTTAAGGACCTCGGAGCTAAGCAAAGCGTCAGAAGCAGCAAAATCTGATCAACTGCTTTAAGGTTGAAAGAATGTGTTCGAGACAGCGGTTATTCCTTGCACATAAGCACAGACATTCCGGGACGAGGGAAAACACTCGCAAAAGACCGGAAAATCCGATAATTCACTGGAAAGTACTGTGAAAAGTTTGGATTTTTTGCAGAAAAATTCAAGCTCCACCAAGCAATGCGAGACTCAACGTTTATCAACCTTCAGTTCGTGATTTGCAGTATACAATATATTGTATATCGAAGGAGAAGACGCCGAACGATCTTTTCATTGTTCATCTGGCATTGATTCCCACGCAAACTTAACGTTGATTAGTGAGAATTCTTTTTTTTTAAAAAAAAAAAAAGAAAAAATATGCAATTTAAGCAACAAAGCACCAGCGACGGTTGAGAGAAAATAGAGCAAGAGAATCGATAGACGCTAAAAACCTGCAGACCATAAATGTATTTTCGTCGCTTAGCTACCTCGAAAAAGCATCGTAAGGGGTTTTAAGCACCTTTGGAAACTTTCTGGAGTTGAAAACGGCGAGAGCAAATTTTCTATTTGGAAACTTTCCCTAATTGACCATCTCATCAAACACAGTAAAAAGAAGTATATAATATAAGGTCTTTTCTGATATGATTAAGATTATAATAAAAATATTGAAATAATGCAATAAAAATTTAACATAGAAAAGTTTTTTTTTTAATGAAAATAGCGAAAAGCAACAATAACATGGAAAAAAAGAATTTCATTAAAGTCACATTTCATTACGTTATACAAAAGCTTTATGAAGTAAATTAATCGAATCAGTGTTTGACGAAAGGACCTATCCGGGGTTTGTAATGACGAAAGTTTCACACACAGATAAAAAAAGTCGAGTGGTATGCGTCAGCGAGAAAAATTATCGGAGCTCTTTCCTTAACCGGCACTGATGATTCGACACAGAGAGAGAAACAGAACGAGAAAAAAACTTGCGCTGCGCCAGCGACAAGTGATATTTGGCAACTGATGTGCCAGTCAAGTCGATAATACGTTACCCCAGGATCATGATAATAGAACACACGGATTTTGGGGGGAAGTACACACACGAGTTCCACACGCACACAAGATAGTCGAATGCTCGTTGACGTTTGAAGAAGAAGGTGATTAGTGTTTACATTTTATAATATATAAAGTCGATTTCTTACAACACATAATCCGTATGGCCGAAGTCAATTATCCAACTATATCTCAGAAGTAGTTTCTTTATATTTTTGAATATAATATAATGAATATTTTGATACAATGTTGTTAGAATTTATTTAAAAAACAAATACGTGACTTTTAAAATAATTATTAATGTCGTTTGAAAATTGTATAATAAAACAGATGTTTGATCTTAATCGTATAAATAGTAGTTTAAAATCCAGTTACTTTTAATAGTTCGAATAAATTTAATATAAAAAGTTTTTCTTTGACCTCCTCTGATGATATTTTGAGGTCCAGCTCAACTTAGTTTAACATCACATAAATACAAAATTTAATATATATATAT
>UELV01084552.1:0-11362 GCA_900490015.1 Megastigmus stigmatizans | reverse complement strand
CGTTTTATTCTATCAATACTTATTTTCGTCCTGCAGTTCCTCCCGGCCCTTTAAGTTTCTCGCAGTGAAAAAGCTGTTAGTCGAAAAAAGGAAGTTCGTATAAGTGGATGGAGTTTGACCCATTTTTTTTGTGGCTGAGCTACTTGTCTCTGATGCGATTTACTCTGAAAATTTTCCAAGCCGCTTTTTATCAAATCATTTATGAAAAAAATTCACAGCTTTTACAAAGCGCACTGCCAGTTTACAAACTAACAACTTCGAAAACCCAACTTGCGGTGTGGGGAAAAATTCTGATGTTATTAATTACAAAATAACGCTATTAGAGATAATTTTATTATAATGTTGTTAAATAATATATTGAAATCACGTCGAGCTTTTATTTAATTGTACAAACAATCGATGAAATTTTTAAAACGGCATATCCCAATTTGTGCGAATTCCATTAGGAAATTAAAAGCAAAGTACTAAAAGCCATCAATTAACCTATATCTCAAACGCGATTTAATTAATATCACATATCGCAATTCGCGAAAATAACTGATGTGTGTATAAACTCCTCTCAATTATTAATGCAATTAAACTGACCGAGTTTGGACATCATCGCATTTGAATCTACATCAGCTATCGTTAAACTCGCTGTATCACTAACGTTTCTGCACCTCGAAATTCTTTCGCGATTCCTTATTACTTTCAGTATATCTGAGTATATTGGCCACAGCCCTTTTCGAGACACTTTTTTTTATCTCACCATCTCTTACAGTCTTTTTTTCTCTTGCTTTCCTCTCATCCACTTATTCCGCTCTTTATGTGCAGGCATTTTCAACCCTTTTGACATTCCTCGATAAACAGCAACAGTAACCACTTGGGGCGACATCTTTCAAGGAAAAATGTATTTCGACCGAAGGGCCATGAGTGTACATCGAGCGGTTTAATCTCCGCCCTTTTTCTCGAATGAAGAGAATAATGTAATGAAAAAAAGGCCGGGAAAGAAGAGGAAAAAAAAAGAAAAATACTCGCTCGTCCTTTCTTTTGCCACTCGATGCGTCAAGTAGAATAAGAGATGCGATGTACTCGAGGTGTACGATGATGCCGACGGCTTATATAGCGATACTCGAGTTACAGTTTCGAAATATAGAGCTGCTCAAAAATATCGAATAGCAGATATCAAACATCCATCTAATGCTTTGTGTTCTTGAGACCGGTGGGAATTTTAATTAAGCGCCGATAAAAGATTCCAAGAGCACTTGGAATTCTTTTGAATCTGTAATCTAGTTCTTTTTTATTTCTACAGAACACGAGGCTACTGTGTTGAAACCGCGATGGTATTCTTCCAGTTATTCAATGTGCTTTTTTATACATCAGTTTGTAATAGTGTAAAGAATTTTAGTGAGAAAGGGAAATAGAGAGATGATTCTTTTTGCGTTTTGCAAGTGACTTTCACTAAAGTATAGAGGCTTATACCAGAGTAAAGTGACTTTGAATTATAATTCGTCACTCGACTGAAAAGGGTATTACTAGACCTTCTCAATTCTCGACGCTGACTTGGGACTATAATTTCTAAACAAAAGCTTGCATGCTCCTCGCAATGACTGCCGTGATTATTTCTCTCATAAGAAATGAACTAAAGAGGTTTAATTTATTAGTTCAGGGCGTTTCTCTTCCTTACGTTTGGACAAATGTTTCGATTCTCTTCGTCGAGGATGTAAACTCATACAAAGGTTATATGTAAGTAGAATAATATATGTTTGGTCAGACACGAAAAAAAACCTGTTTTAATGAAGTACAGTCTTTCAATTGAAAAGACAATTCATTGATATCTTCAATTTCATTTTAATATCTTTATGAACAAATAATATTTATATTTTTTAACTTGAAATAAACGTAAATGAGATATAAACTAAAATTATGAAATGTTTCATCGCTTACTCTTTAAACAATGCTAAACAAAATTGATAAAAATATAGCGAGACATAAGGCAAGAATATTTCCCATAATAAAAATAAATGTACTCGTGAACTGAATTGCGCGTCAGTATACACAAGCGCAGCCCTGCAAAATAAAAAAAAAACATTCGGAAAAAGATCGATTCTCCTAAAAGAAAAATAACAGACGAGAAACATAAAAATTATCACTTCCTTTTCCCCTAGCCATGCTAGATAGGAGTGTAAAAAAGCCGTGTCGTAGCGCCGGAATAAGGAAGAGGAAACGTTGACAAGTGAGGTAGCTTAGCGCCGTAATAAAAAGGCAAAATAAGGACGAGGGAACAAAGAGTGAGAGAGAGAGAGAGAGAGAGAGAGAGAGAGAGAGAGAGAAGGAGAGAGAGAGGGATAGAGATGTCAGGACACAATGTTAACGAAAGTTCGTGATAGGAAAGTGTAATCGACAGGGCGTGACAGACGGACTGCACAATGCGCCAGAACGTCTTGGCGATCCGCTGCCAAAAAGGTCGGCCTGCCAAGCCGTGCGATCGACACAAAACGAAAACGCGAATTAAAGAGAGAGAGAGAGAAGAGATATGAGGGCTGCGTAACGAGGAAACGCTCGCAAGGCATCTCTGTCCAAGTTTCGGCAGTGGGATTGTCCAATCAATTATTTCTAACCCCCTGGCCGTTCGAGAGCTTGCAGCTTACGGACACGCAGCTCCCCCTTATGTTCTCGCAGCTTAAATTTAGTTGAAAATCCTCGAGTCGCGCTCTGTAGTTCTGGGACAGGTATGCGTTGACGAGTCGTTCCGTAGACTTATACATCCTTAGCATTTTAGATTAGAATTCTACTTCTAAGAGTGAAGGTTTCATTTAAAAAAACAAACAAAATAAGAAAGAGTCACTTTATTTTTAGTGAAATTTTCTCTCAAATGTAAAATTGATAAAGTTCTAATCGAATGAGTGGTAAGGTATGAACATTTAATCAATTATCGATATTATAAGTATTGTAATTAGAGACATCAAAAACTAATTGCAAACAATTAAAAATTGAAAGTTTCTGGAAATTACTTAAATTTTTAGAGTAGAGTAGATTTACTTATTTAAAGTGGAATTTTACTTATATTTCTGTCAATTGTTTTTGGATTGGAAATTTCATTTTAAAATGTGTAGCATATACAAATTGTGTTTATTTATGACTTCATGTGATCGATTAGAATTTTAAGGGTAGAACTATTTTATGAACAAATTTTTTTAATCTTGTTAAATAAACGTCTCTATATTATTGACTGTTTAGGATTAATAAAAAAAGATATTTTTATATCTTGTGCGTAAAAAAGTAATGAAAATTTTATGAGCGGTAATGTCACAGATGTACAGGTTGATCTGTGGTATATATCACCGTAATAGAAGTGCAAGTTAGAGCTAGTAAATAATAAAAGATAACAGCTTTTTTACGGTTGCTGACAAAGTAATACCCCATGTATATTTTCTCAGTAAGAATGAAAAATAATGTTTATCAACCGAAACAAATATTAACAAAAGTAAATCACAATTCTTGTAAAAATTTCTACTTTTAATAAAATAGAGTAGTAGTTACCTTCGAGTTTTTATGAAAGTAGAAAAATATATTTATAAATTAAATGATTAGACGAAATCAACGGATTACATGAGTGATGATGATTTTTATGTGCTTTAATTATAATAATTCTGTAATTGGAGTGTTGGAAATACAGTTCCTTCGCGTCATGTTCATGCTTTTTTAAAACACATATTTTAAACATTTGGGTGGCACAATAATAATTCCTCATCCATCTTTAGCTGTAGCAAACCTTCAGCAGTAAAATCTGCAAAACCTGCCTGATTACGTAAATATTGATTAAAGCTAAGAAATACCAAAGTGACTGTGCCGACACCCTCGGTAATGAAAACAAATTTATAATTCCCTCTGCGAGGTAAACTACCTAGTGAAGCAAGGCTGCGTCGAAGTGGCAAAAATCTTGGCCTGACGGCTCGCTGAAATAAGTTTGATTAAGCGATGGTGACCAGGGAATAAAAGATTCGAGGGGAAAGGATGGGAGGAAGAGAATGAAGAAGAAGAAGAAGGCTGTCGGACTGGGCAATCGGTCGCTAAGTCGAATCGTTTTCCGATAACGGCCTTCCGAGACTCAGCTGATAATTAGGACTTTCTTTAATCGAGGCGATTCAATTGCCTTGGAATTCTCTCAATCTCTCTCTCTCTCTCTCTCTTTCCTTTTTTTTCTCTGCTCTCGGCTTTTCTGGCTGTGCCATTTTTTCCGTGCCCTGCGCTTCTTCTCTTTTTTTCTCCCGCTAGTTTAGCTCGTTTCATTTGCTTCTTATTTCTTTCGGCGTTCTTCGGGGATAAGCGAAACGAGATACTCATGAATTGTTGATCTGCTATTCTGTACAAGACTATCGACTTTGTCGTTAACATTTTTTTCCTCTCTGCTTTCGGAGACTTTCGTTGCTTTCTTGTAAGCTTTGTTAAGTCCGATCAACCAAATATATTCTTTGTTTATCATCAGTTTGAAAAAGGCACTGACTCGAGTTGAAGCTTATATTTCCTTTTTACCAAATCGATAGTATAAATACTTTTTGTGCTCGAGAACAATTGTTGCAGGTATGCATAGAGTTCTTTCTATTGTCCTGATGTTTTGTAGTATACCGCATTACAATCATAGAATGATTAGATATTCTACTCATTCGCCCACTTGACAAGCTCAATACACAATTAATGCTTAGCACCATTTCTCATGATTTCCTGCAACTGCTGTAGAGCCAGAACGTTCACCGCGTAATTTACACCCATATATTCTTTTCCTCATTTTCCAAGTACCACAGCCACGTAGAGAAGAGAGGTCAGATGAGCAGAATGGGGTCTCGGGCTCATGAATTCGCGATTCACAGCTGGCCAAACGATGTTATCCGCTCTCCCTTTTGTTCGGCCCCCGCTGCTGCAATCGACCATTTGCAGCAGTCGATTTAGCTGCTGCCGGCGCTTCTGCTATACGCTCTGAGCGCGTGTGTGACCTGTGCGGTACAGCGGAAAAGAGAGGAGAAGCGGGGAGAAAATGAGGAGGCTAGGACGAAAGAACGAGGCGGAGAAATACTGCTTTCGAATGAACCGGATTATTCAATTGGAATAATATAGAGAAAAATGGGGAAACGGGTCCTCCTCCTTCTTCTTCGTTTTATTTTTCTTTTCTTTTTCTATATTGTAAGCATGAATTTACTGCGCGTGTTTTATGTTTCTGGGGTAGGAATTTTATCGACTCATCAACTGCTTGATTGTATAATATATTTCTCCAGTTTCATATACTTTACGAGTTGAAGATTGCAGGCTTCGCTCGTCTAACATGGAGAAGAAATGAGATGAAAATTTTTGTTGATGCACATAATATTACTGAAACACATTTTATTTATGAATTTATTGCTAAAAATAATTCTGTGAAAGTTTTGGATAGGATCACATTATTAGATGATCAAAAAATAGGTTTTTATATGCACAGAATTCATAACATTAATATACTCATATTCAAGATAGAAATAAGTATTATAATAGTATATTTACTAGAAAATTATAGTTCATCCTTTACCTTGCGAACAAAAAGCTTATATAACACTCAATACGTAAAATAACCTCATCTTATTATAAAGTCACCTGCAAAAAGTTTGAAAATTTAATAAAAGTAACTAACAGCTCTAAAGCAATCATCGACAGCTAAAAATGCTCATGAGCTCTAATTTTCAAGCCATACCCACTTAAAAATTACTGAGCAAGCATCTCTCAATTAATATTAAACAGGTAAATATAGCCCGTCCTCAAAGTAAAGCTTTTTTCTAAGCTCCCCCCCCCCCTCTCTCTCCCTGAAATAAAAGCAGGCTAGCTAGCAAAGGTCGTATCACACTCTTTTGTTATTAGAGCCGCACTCGCACGCCTCTGTATATACACACGACTCTCGCACACACGCGTTGTATAGGAGGAAGAGAGAAAAGGTATACGCACGGGGACTAGTGCTAGGAAGAACGGGGCTAGAGAGAGCAAAATAGAGGAGTAAAAAGTAATGGACACGGGAAAGGGAGCTTAAAATTTCCGCTACACATAGGCACGCGCGTGTGCGCGGCGATTCTCTCGAAAAGAGGAGCCGAGAGCGAGAAAGAGAGGTAGAATCGCTTTGGCCCCCGACGCGCACGATCCGCAGCAATTCAAAGCTTCGGGACCCGTAAAACGCTGGTTTATTGGAGGGCCACGGGGGCTACGATAGCTAGGCTGCTACAGCTCTCTTTCTCTCTCTCTCCCTCTCTCTCTCACTCTCCCACTGCCAGCGTTATCGAAACTTTTTTTTTGTCTGTGCGTTCGAGTTTGCCGTTTCTTTTCCTCCCTTCTGTCCCCTCCCCCCTCTTTCTGTCTCTCTATCTCTATCTCTCTCTCTCTCACCCATTTTTTTTCCGCGAGCGAAACGCGCTGCTGCAGCGCGGCGTAATTGCGCTCCAGCTTTTCTAGGTATTCTTTACGGGCTTCGTTTTACGGATCTATTCTTTCGAGGGCTACTGCCGCTGCTGGTGCTGCTGCTATTGCTTCTGCTCCTGCTGGCCGTGATTAGAAACATAATGTAATTAATTTACGATCTGCCTTGCGCACTTTGTATTCTCTCTCTCTCTCCTCTCTGTTCTCTGGATTTCGCTGTCTTCCTGTTTTGCGTAACGTCAGATGCTTCGTTTTTCGAATTCTTGATTTGGGAATTCGACAAAGCGTTCGATGGAAATTTTTTCTATCTTTTTTGTCAAAGAGTGCGCGAGCTAGTGTCGGATGAGTCTTGTAAAAGTTTAATTCTAAATTGGATACAAGAGAGAAGTGCGTTTGATGCTCACGTGTAAGGAAAAGTAGGAATCGGTGGAATGTGATTTATAATGGTTTAGGTTTCAATCAAGCGATTTGCAATTAAATCACGGGTTTTCTTTGATGGTGCTGAATTTGATTTATCCCAAAGGAAAAGTATAGATAACAAATTAATAAATAACAATAGTTTGGATAATAAAGTTAAGGAGGTTTGATACTATCATATGGCGAGAGGAATAGAGTCCCGATCTCCATATCGCGTGGCCGCCAAACACAAGTTTGCGTTTTCAACTGTTACTCACCTAAAAGGTCGGTAACCAATTTTGACCAAGGACAAAAAGTATTCTTTGATTGTTTTTCTGTTATACCATAGGTTTTTTTTGGTGAGAATTTTTTCTATCTTATTTGAAGCAAAATACAGCACAAAAATAAAACTTCCCATAAGAGCACTAATAAAAACCTCAAACTCTGGTTCATTGTATCTTCAAAAATCGATCAATAAAAGAATTGAAAAAATTCAGGATAACTTCTGGCACTCTAATATACAATATACTTCAATTTTCTGCCATTCTTTCATTTATTTTTATTAAATCCCCGAACCTCTTTAATGTTTAACAAGCTATGCCATTCTCCTATATACCTTTTCAAACTACGTATTTTCAAACGAACATTCATTTGCATTATTTCAAGAAGAGTACAAATGAAACTAGATTGTAAAGTTAACTTTGGCATTACTAGTTAGGTATCTTTTTTGTATTTGATAAAAAAATAAACCGTTCTAACAGAACTATCGAAATATCCAAAAGTACGAGCAACCGTAAATCAATAATAGGAATTTTTTGTAGACTGATATACCGAATAACGTTCACAGACACATCAATGAAAAGATGGTAAATACAATATTATTTACTTGTATGTGGATTTTTCGAGTTATTTAAGTAATTTGTAGTAAATTTTAGCTGCGCTATTACGTACTGTACTTATAAAGAGACGTTCAATTTAAAAAAAGATGGTCATTTGACAATGGAATGGTTTCAGAAGATGCTGAGTTGATTATGTTAATACATACCGTATGATTAATAAGTGTAAATAAAAACAGTCGAATACGGCAAGATATTGATTAATGATTAAAAATCAATTTTTTTCAACTTCTAAAGACTTAATCTTATTCAAACCATTCTCGGACCCTTTTGACCGTTATTGAATCAACAGTTACACGATTCATCAAAATTTAAAATTCAATCGACATATCGATTACTAATAAACTTTAAATATCATATATGTTTACTCAAAGAGCCACCGTTACGGCATTCAATTGTCAAACTAAATTATCCTTTTAGTACGTCAAAGCCTTGAATTATCCACGCATTCTGCCAATACCGAACTGCGCAAATATTCCCCTCGAAAGAACGACGAAAAGAAACTCGAGCGCAACTTATTAAATTCCGCAAGATACACCGAACTCACGGAACAGAAGAATGTAATCCCTCGGGTAAAATTCATGGAAATCGGAGAATTTATCATCTTGCGCGAAGGAGGAGGCGCGCGCGTGACAAACAGTTGGAATTAGTTGGAAAGACGCCGTCGCGCTTCGGCGGCGCACAGAAATTTTCTCGCCGCGAGAAAACTTGAAAGCGGCGGTGGCGGCGGCCAACGTGACGTGCAGCCGCGCCTCTCCACAAGCTTTCTTCTCTTTTTCGGCCGACCGCGTGCAGCCGTGCCCTGCTACATACCACCTATGCTGGCTTTACACACACACACACACACACACACACACACATATATATATGTGTATACGAGCTATCCCGTTTCCTTGGCTTTACACAGGCTTCGCAGGGCCGCGCACGTGTTCGGCATCGAGCGAGAGACGCTCTAGATGACTCATCGAAATGGGATCTCCGTACCTCCGCGGAGTTTCGTGTTTAGAGCTTCGCCAATCGCCAACTTGTGTACACCTCTTGTGTTTTTGAGAAATTTTCGAGTCTCGTTCGTGCAGTTTCTTTTTTCGAGGGGAAAGATGTTTGAGATTAGTTCGAGAAATTTTAGTTTTTATTGGCTGCGATATTTTTTTATAAAGTGGTGAAAGTATTGAAGAAATTCGGAGCGGACGCGGCTGAAATTTATGGTGGGATTGCGAAAGTGTTCTATCGATATGGAAAGGAAATTTTATAGTTTTCATCCTGCGCTTTAGAAATTTTGACTCGATGAATGTAAATTAAAATTACTTCCTGCTTTAAATATACAATTTTAACGGAATAAACCTTTATTTTATTAAAATTATTTGAATTGCATATTTTTCTGTTTGCGCGAAGTCAATATTAAAAATAATCGATCTGTTGGTTTGGCGTGTTTATTTAATTGAATTATTTAATTTAATAATTGTAAAGTTATGAGAAAATTACAATCGATACTATTTTTATTATATTTAATAAGAATTTAATAATATATTATATTTGCTAAATTTAAAAATATTAAATAAAAATATTTAATATATTTAATAAACTAATCAAAATTATTAAATTAAATGCATTAGTTGAATTAAAACAAAACAATAATCAAAACTTATGTTTCAAAATATGTATATACGTTTATTAAGGTCTAATTTTCGAGCAACAACGATACAAAGCTACTATCTATGTATGAATTTATGGAATTTACACCAAGGTATTGCATGAACTCGATCCGACTAGTTTATAACGATAACTCTTTCTCCCTAAGGAAATTCCCCTTGAATACGCTATTCTAAGGTAAATTGATGGAAGCCTCGGATGTGCCGCTCTTCAACTCGATGTATATGTATAGAAATCTGGTTTCGTTTATTACAGCTATAATTACTAAACAATGCGTGTATTATACTAGTTTGTAAATTCGTCTTGACTTTTGGCTTACACCTTATAGAAACATGACGTCAATATTCAGGAAGTATAAGGAGAAGTGTTTCATCTCGTAAATCTTTTAATCGTTGTTCTCTTTAGGTAAATTAATTGCATCAATCTCCAGATTGTAATTTGATGCGTGTATACGTAACACTTGTTGATTCAATCAAAGGGACAGAAATATTAAAAAATCAGTATAATCATGAATTTGATTAGCTGATACTTACCTCATCTTATTCGTCAGTCCTTATCAGCATGAAACGTTGATTCGCATAAGTTCTCTCGTGAATTCTTTGCAGCTTTTCAAATTTGCATTTTGTCAAATTAAAGTGAAATTGCAAATGTTGTGGAATTTTAAAAAGAGGCACCGTTTAATCTGGATATTTTCAGCCAAAAGCTATCGATCACTGCCGGATTATTTAGCTACTCGTATATAATTATCTCAGTTTTTTGTTACATACATACACGGCATTTACATTGCGTTCAATTAGTAACAATTTCAACAAAATCTTGTGTTCTTATATCACAAATCCACTCACGCAAACAACATTCCCAAAACGTCGGCGAGAACATCAACCTCAGAAAACAACCTTACCGCATTATTTCAGCGCAGCTGCCCGCTTTCGTTATACTTGTGCGTCGTCGCGGCAGGTGCTTCTCGCCGGCTACAAGTAGCGGCACTCTTCATAATTGAAAGAGTCTCATCCCTTTTTTCAAAGCCCCATCGCAGCGTCTACTATGCGAAATCGTGCGTGGAAAGTTGAAACGTATAATATATACTAAGCGCACGTCGCGAAAATTAGAAAGTTTATTCGAACGAGAGCTTCGTTTGAATTGAAATCTCTTCTTCCCCGGGAAGAGGGCCTATGCATAAATTTGGGTGAGCCTTTAAAAGGGGATTAAAGTTTAATGTAAAGTATTGCATTTAATGCGGACTGTGCATTTTGACTAACAAAAGTACAATTAAAAAAAGTAAAAGTTTTAATTTGCATATGCAGTGGTCGTTAAATAAATTAGAGGATGAGACTTGAAGATATAAGAGCTACATAAGTTTTGATGAATGGCTTTTATTGCATTTTATTACTGAAAGGGTTAGAGTCTTACAAGGCAAACTTTGTGCAGTTGGTGATAAAAAATTTCAATAAACAAAAATATTTACACTATACATCATGAAAGTATTTTATCATAATTTTTATTTTATTATAATATGGGATTGAGGAACGGATATTCTATAATGACGTGTAGAATAAAAATATCAAAACCTACCTTTATATCCATATCCTGATCCTTGTATTTCACCGTAATAATGTGATTAATTCCGCTCAAGAATATGAATGCTATACAGGTAGAACTAAAATCTTGTTATGCATTCAAGCTATTGTTCGATTTCGAAGAAATATCTGATGAGAAACATATTGTAACGTCCCGTTTACTTTTCCAATTTTTCAAATAATTGTTTGGCACTATATATATATATGTGTGTGCATATCTAATACGTTTCTCTCTGTAGGTAATATGTCTAATAATAGATCGACCGCTCTTCCATAGATAAGGTAGAGACCTCACTGCGTGACCTACCTTACCGAAGATTAAGGGGGAAATGAAACAGTGTAAGAAATTTTAAACTTGCCTACAGACAAGGCAATATTACAGAATAAACCCAGGTATAATAATGTTAGGGTAACCACGAAATTACACTCTCT
>UELV01084550.1:0-14513 GCA_900490015.1 Megastigmus stigmatizans | reverse complement strand
ATATATATATATATATATATATATACTGTACCTGCATGATACGCGCGAGATCACGCGTGTTCGCATATCGAGTGGATTCAAATTTATCGATAAACGTATTTCGTAATCGCGTGCGATATAAATAATGCGGCGTTACGTTGAGAGGAATTTTTTCCTGTTGGAAACAACCTGCGCACAGCATATAACGCGTTATAGAAGCCATAGTAGGAGATAAAGCCATAATTGCTATTTCGGCCTATATATCGTGCACAGCTCGCGCGCCAAATGTATTGATTTTCCATATCCAATTTTCACGAGGCATTCTTCTCCCTCTTTCTCTCTCGATATCAAATTCTGCAGATCTTTATATATTTCGCGCGCTGGACCTTTTTTTTTTATTCGCTCGCGGAATGCCGGATGACCTATATAATACATATCGTTCGCGCGCACGGACGAGAATTTAATTTCTGCGTTTGAATACTTGGAAGCGATTCTTCTCGGAACGAATATAATATATATTTATAAATCGAACGATGAACGATGCAACGCGTAATGTATTATAATAGCATTTCTGACGAATCCAGCTGATGGTTCGAGAGAAAAGAAAGTTCTTCGAACTGATGGTGCGCGGTTCACGCGTTGGTATATAGTTCAAGAGGGCCTGTTTAACTCATTGCTTATTGTTATTATTGCAAGCTTCGTATATCTGCAAACTAGGATATTGCAATTAGAGGAGATAGCTGATTCGAGCGAAACTGTAATTAGATATACAGCTCGGCCGCGTCATTGATAAAATAATAGCGATATTCGAGTATAGCGAGTAAAAAAAGTAAATCTATACACAGCGCGGCAACGTTTCTATATATCTGTACACTCAAACTGTTCAACCAACAAATTCAAACTGCTGCAACGCAAGCGCGTAACTCGTTAACCATAAATTCTTCCGCTCTCGTGATTTGGCCATTGTGATTCTTCATCGATACAGCAATGAAGAATGTGCGTGCAACAGCGCTGGAGCAGCAGAAGCGCACCTGTCGCAAACACTCTCTCTCTATAAGACTGACTTACTGTGATAATTCTCTAGTATTTAAGACTCTGTAATAGCGACGTGATATCACCGACGAATCAGTGTGCAATATTTTATATTTTATAGTATTTTATTATATTTTACCCAATTTAATTATGTATTACTACATTTTTATACAATTTTGTAAGAAACTTGCAAATAAATTCATATCTATCTATCTATCTCTCGCAAGGCAGTGCTATACCGTAAAGTCTCGAGGCATTGCGTCCAAACGTTACTTCAAAGCCTGTATACGGATGAAAGTATTGTCCGCCATTTTTAAAGAGGCCGCACAAATGTATGTGTATAGGTATATTTCGCGGGAGAGGCAGCTCACATTTCGTATATACCGTCTCCTAAACTGGTTTTCCAATCTCCACTGCACTTGTGCGCTGTACACGCAACAGTTGCGTATAGAGCGCTTTGATATTCAATTTTCCCCGCAGCGTGGCGAGATCATGATTTCTCAACGGGCCGAGATATATATTGGCTTATTCGAGTTTGAGATGCCATCGAAATTATACAAACGCCCTGGATATATCCCTTTGCCTATATTTGCGACTCTGTATTCGAATCTATATATAGTCTTCCCGCAAAATTCATTTTTGAAGATTCGAGTGACTATTTATTAGGTGCACGTCGGTGCAATTTGCTTAAAAACTACTTATCGGAAACTCTGAATATTCATTGATTACTCCATTTTTGGTTTCTTTATTCGCAATTAGAATTCAATTCAAATTCAGGCTGTTGCTTAACCATGGAAATTCCAAATAATATGTTCTGTTATATAATAATGATTTCTATTATATTCAGTTATTATCTGAAATGCAATTAATGCGAAATGATGCGATATTAGTAATTAATGTTATATAATTATGATAATTTTACGTAATCATGAATGCATAATAATTAAAATGCTTTCAAGATTATTGTAGTAATATAAGAGAATTATCGTACAATGAGATTAAAATGTAATTGATTGCCCTTATTCATATTTAATAATAAAATTAAAAATAAATATTTTGATTTGATAAAAACTCATAATTAAACGATAAATTTACTTTAAAATTAAAATAATTATTTTATACATTCCATCTTAAATATAAAATTATTGATTTAAATATTCTCGGACTTTGACGAGAATCGAGGCCTTGCAACACTATTATTTTTAAATATTTAATTTTATGTCTATTCTACACGGAAATTTTCGAACGTGTATAAGATAGACTAATCCAACTGTAGGAATGCACTGTTTGTGTGCGAAGTATAACTAAAAACTCTGTTTACAAATATATAACGATATAAAAAAATTTAAGTAAAATATTGTACACGTATATTATGATCACAGTTATAGTAGAAAAGGGAATTTGAAATGAAAAGATTTTGCATTATTCAAAGAAAAGTTTCATTAATATGAAAGCTATTATTAATCACTCTAAACCGTTTACTTACAGATACACAGATGGATCTGTACGTCTCAGAAATCCAAACATCGAACTCATGGATCAGGATATCCTGTACCATCTCGCGCTTGGCAGTGGATCCCACGACCTCGTCGAGATGTTTGGCGACATTAAGGTACTTATTAATTGATTTACTGAATCACTTAAAGTCATTCGCTAATGTTTGAAGAGTTTTGAAGCGTACAAGCATGCATCTCGGAAATAAGTATATAAATACATATACATAAGAGATAAGTATACAACTTTAGTAAAAAAAAATGGACGAGTGTAAACAAACAGAAAGCGCGCGTGTTCGGGATTTCATCAGTTTGTATCGGATATAAAAGTTCGCCCTCTCGCATTTTCTCTCATTTTCCAGTATTTACTGCAGACTCATTCATAAATGTTTTGTGTTCAATGGAAAAAAAGCTCCCAAGCGCCAGAAGCATATAATAGTGTTAGTAATGAAAGATTAGCGAATAGAGACACGCGCGCTTTATCCGTGACCTCGTACACTTTGATCTTCTGAGATAACCCGTACATGAATGAAACGACGAATTTGAAAAAATGAACTCGTGCGCAATCTCTCGGAACAACAATTGATTCCCATCATCGTTGCATTTACCTTAAATACAGTAAAGAGCGAGAGTATACTTTCTGCGACTTACTGCAATAAAGATCATAGGCGTTTGTTCTTACAAACGGAGAGACATATTACGCAATATACTTATTATTTATTTGATAATAGAGCATAGCCACATTATAACTACAAAATACTATACTTTCAATTTTCCAACTGAGAAAAGCCACTTTTTATCATAATGAAAGCTTGATATATTTAAAGCCAAAAGAATAATGTTATGTCGTAGTGTGTATATATGGTGACAGTAAAGTTTGTGACTTTGATTATACAACAAAAGCAATATAAGTAGAAATTTTAATTTACTTGGTTATAGGCAAATAAAAAATGACATATCATGTTAAAAAGCTTTTTTCTCATACCAGCGCGTAAAGTACACATTTCTTGCCCGGGTGATGCCAGGGTATGAGGACAAATACTTACCTTAGCCAAGACAGCTCGTGTTTGCCATTTCAATTTATACGAGTTCTACACTGTCCAAGTTTTTTTTCTTCCCTATGTGCATACTAATATTCAAAGTATTTGTAATTTAAAGCATTGAAAAATCACCTTAATAGATTTGAAAAATAGAGTTCAGATCTATTTATCTCTTATTATTTAAGTCGCATTGTTACAAATACAAGGGATATATTTTATCATAAGTAATAACGCGTATAACTTCTTTTGTCGTTTATAAAAATAACTTCAGCTTATACGATATTGAACAGTTTAATTGACCTAAATTGGTTCTTATATCCACAGTGTATTAGGTACTACAGATGTATTCTGTAGTATTTTATTTCTGTCTATCTATTTTACTGTCTTTGTTCATTATTTCTATATTTACAAATTACTTGTATAAATAATCGATTTCACAAACTATTTATTAGATACTCCAAAAAAGACTGCTTGACATAGTTGAATAGGTGCGCGAGTGATGGAACGTTATTATCACGTGTAAAATGAATAGATCTAACATCAAAAGGCTGACAAGCTTGATCTCCCGTCAGTTTCAACTGCCTTATAAATTTTAATAGCATCATAAAAATCATGTATAACATATTCTGTCATCGATTTCACCAGTTTTACCTTGCTATGCGCAGAATTATTTAAAACTTTATAAAAACCGACTATTGCACCAGCAAATTTTCCAAACGCATGCCATTCCTAGTTTTAAATAAGATTGAACATAATCTAGAGTTCAACGCTCCGAGGAATACTCATCATCGATGCATTCTCGAATTTCTCTTCTCCGAAGTCCGATACACCCGCCAATCTATCCATACGGTCCGTTTTACTTCTCGACAGCGATGATAACACAAGTATCGCTCACCGCAGTATTAACGATAAGTCAGCGAGGTGTCGAGTGTATATACATTCACCTCGCTGTAGTCGTAAAATTCTCTCCGCTTCTCTCATCCACAAGCGATAGCTGCACCATTCGAACTTCTTGCACAAACTCGGCTCTTCTCCCCTGCGCTCGTGTCCCCCCCGGTGGTAGCGAAGCTATGCTCGCTCGACTGCCGACTGTATAGCTTCGAAATTCAAACGCTAGTTTTTCGCGCGTGTTCACTTTGCATACACGCGAGTAAAAGTTTCCCACTCTGTAAGTACTCGTGCAGGGAAAACTTGGTAAGACTTTCTGGCCTTTGCAGTTCGTCTGCATGGGAGGCACGCCAAAACGCATGGAGCAGTTCGCCAACTACATAATGGCGGAAATAGGTCACAAACTTCCAGCGGGAACGACTCTACTAGACATCAGCCAGTATTCCTATCGGTACTCCATGTACAAAGTCGGACCCGTCCTGTGCGTGAGCGTAAGTATTCTACTTGCCTCTGTATTAAGTATCTACTCAAACTATACCAACTTGGCCGAGATTTACTCGTATATGTAGCGAGACTTTTATGAGTGCAGTATATACATATACTTGAAAGGTAAACTTTGCCGTTGACCAAGAACAATAGGTTTAATTTGTACGTTATTAAACGCTTTTATTCTATAAAATTCTTGTTGCAATGTTGCACTTATATAGACATCTGTATAACTGTGAAAACGCAGTTACTATTTTTGTACGCTGTATCGTAATCGTAAAAGTAAACAAAAACAAACTTTCAAGATAAATATAGAAATTTCACATTGTTATTCAATATTTAACTACGCACGTCATTGAATATATGAAATCTCGCGCAGCAGAATATCCATATATAAATCAGTGAAATATGCTCCATTGCAACACAAGATTATGACCATAAAATCAGTTACGTCCGCTGTGAAAATTTCGTGTATACAAAGGCTCATGCGTTGTGCGGATTCGGTCCGACACAGGAATATTACAAAGCTTTTATCGGTAAAAGTGTTTCGCGGACTCAACTTCGGCAGACTATATGCGAGACAGATGTTACGTTGCGCTTATAATACAGCGGCTCGGTGGAACTTTGTCACGTTGGAGATTATTTTATGTACGAGCTGGTGTCGCGAAAAGTTGTACGATGCGCGTCGTGAATAAGGTAACGGGTTGCATTATGGCAGATGATAAAAGGGTACGAGAACGTTTTTTTTTTTTCGACGCCGCGCCGGTTTACACTGAACGATCAACTTTGACGTTCTGCGGAGAACTTACTCTTGGATTACTTCGGAAACGCTTACGCTCCGTAAAATAAGTAGATACTTTATATGCCCGGTATATTTTCGCAGTTATGGGATGCACGCGCATGTGTGCGACGTTGCTTTTGTCATAAAAATGCAAATTTTCAAAGGACATAGTTGCAGTGCAGCCGCAGCATCTTTTCGATACTAGACTAAAAATCGTTCGCGACTTCATGAAACACTTATGCACAACAGATTTGCATGGTTATAACGGGTCAGACGATCAACTTTATTATAATAAATGCCAACTTTACTTGCAGAGCAATATTTTCTTTTTGTTAAATGCATATAACCCAATTCAATTCAAAGTTATTCCACTTCGCCGTAAGACTATACACGAAAAGCGCGTAATAAAACGATCGCGATTTGCTTCTTCTACAGCATGGCATGGGAATACCGTCTGTCGGAATTCTCCTCCACGAGATCATCAAATTGATGTACCATGCCAAAGTTAAGGACCCCGTATTCTTCAGGATCGGAACTTGCGGCGGTGTAGGAGTCGAAGGTGGTACCGTTGTCATTACCGAAGAAGCTTACGACGAAATGCTGAACCCCTATTATGAACAGGTACATATGCCAAAGAATACTCCTATTTTAGTACGATCACGCGGCAACTTTTTTAACATACTCTACCCCTTGATTTGTCCACAATGACAACCAAACCACCAATCATATTTTCTTTAAGTCTCGAATTTTAATACTCGAATTGATCGAGCATCATTTCGATTACATACATCGAATACAAAATACGAGCTCCATCAAGAAAGATTCTTAAATTCCTGTCTTATATATACGCGTGAGAATATTTTTCCCAAACGTTCCCGATGAGCTTTCACCACCCATTTCCCGATTATTCATACCAAGCCAAAGAAAAGCCCTTTTATCAATATTTAAAGGTGCAGCCGCGCTCGCCGATAAAACCACGGTACATAGACAATAACAGCCTCGCGGCCGAATAACCTTTCGCGGTGACGACAATCTGGCCTATATAGGCCAGGCGCGTTATTCAGCCTCGGCAACAGCTGATGCGTGTACTCGACTATACGGAATCTCGTATCGTACGCGTGCAAGAATTTCAGAATAGCTTCTATCCCGTGCTTAATGTACCCGCGGGGGAAAAGTATTTGTAAAATGCGTAATATTGGATCTAGACGTATGGTAGTTCCCTTATTCTGCCTTTATGACAATGACCCGAATGCCGCTCAGCCTTTATACCGCTTGAATACACGAATTTGAAATAAACAATTAACTTTATACATATATAGGTATAGGCAGTATTATTGCTCTAAAATTCGCGCGACATATCCACCGACGTAAAAAAGTATTTTATATACCGTCCCCTGGAGTATAGGAAAAGTTACTTGCGGCTATTTAATAAACCGCACGTCTACGAAGCATCGAAATGGCAAAAGTTTCATGAAAACTTTCTTACGTATACCTTGTCGAGTTATTTGTATACAACTCGGCTGCCCTGCCTGTTACCTTTATGCATTTTTATTAAAGAATTACCGCGACAGTATGACAAACTATACTGGATGGTTGGAACTTTTTAGCACATCCTAGGTAAGAAAGTGTGCCGTCCTACGGTGGTGGACCGCCAACTGGTGCGCGAGCTCAAAGCCCTGGCCCATGCCGAGGATCCCTACGACACGTTGGTCGGCAAGACGATGTGCACCTCGGACTTTTACGAGGGTCAGGGAAGACTGGACGGCGCCTTCTGCGAATTCTCCGAGGCCGAGAAGAACGAGTACTTGACGAAGCTCCATGAGGCCGGGGTCGTCAACATCGAGATGGAGTCGACCTGCTTCGCGGCCCTTACGCATCTCGCCGGTATCAAGGCTGCGATCGTATGTGTCGCTCTACTCGATCGGTTCAAGGGCGATCAGGTACGCTTGATTCAGTTAATTCTACCAATCTACGTGGTTGTAGACTCGTACGGAAAACAGGTCTTAAACCATTTTTTAAAGCGTATAACTGAAAGTGTAATTGGATTACATCTTATGGTGTTTGTGTGCAAACAGGTTATTACACCGGACATATTTAGATAATATCTTTTACATGAATATCAAGGTTTTTCATATCGTATTACATGTATAGGTAATATGCAAAACTAAGAAAAGTCAAGATGTATGAACTGCTTGTGTGGTGTACTTTTTAAAGATTATATAGATGCACAAGTCTATTTTATTGCCTGAACAGCTGAGATTCCGTTTGCAAACATGACATAAGAATTTAAACGATTGCATAATTCATTAAGAGTTCAAGTGCTAATTCACTTCGATAACGGAACAATGAATGGAATGAATGTCGGTTGATGCATCTCATCGACATTCGCCATTTAAAAGTTAAATGTATTCTGACAATCATTGTTACCGTGCAACCAATTATGTAAGAGATATCGATGTAACTATTTCAAGCTTAACTATATAGGATACTTGGCTTTAAAATTCCGCTGATTTAATTTTGCCAATACTGTTTATACTCTTACCAATTAGTCTGATAAAAAGAAGAAAGTAGTAAACGCGCAGTGTCTCTAGACGGACAGATCTCTATTTGTTACAGTGAAAGGTCACGTATAGAAATCTTACACTATTGTTTACATGAGAAAATTGGATAATATAATGTTATTTTGTATGTTTTTTTCTTCTTAAAACTAACGTCTTCCCGTACGTGTATCTATTTTTCTACATTTCATGTGAGGCAAAAAAATGTTGAAATTTTTTTAAACTATATACTTAATTGACTTAATTGATTTTTGAGGTTTCCCTTGGCGTTAAAAAAAAATAATAAAAGATAAATAATTATTCAAAGCGAAAGAAAATAAAGGCTTGTTTTCGTCCAACTCGCAGGTGTGCGCCCCAAAAGAGGTACTGAACGAGTGGCAAATGAGGCCCCAGCAACTGGTCTCGCGCTACATAAGACGTTACCTCCAGCGCAAGGGTCGTCTCTACTCGACCGACAGTCACGGCTCGATGTGCGTCAAAAGTCCGCGTAGATTCAAGCTCGTACAGCAGGAGTCCGAGAACTACGAGTAAATCCTCGCGATCCGGCTCGCTTTTTCAATGAGAAATCAAGAGCGGCTGGACAAGAGGAAGAGAAGAAAGATAATAGAAGAGAGAGAGAGAGAGAGAGAGAGTGAGAGCGGAGAGTATACGCCAGAAGATGTCATCTTCGTGGTGGACGTCTATAGGCTGCATTTAAAACAGGTCCAAGATGGCGCGCGACGCGGAGAGTCCGGTCGCGCGACGGAATATATAGGGAGAATGAAAGAGAAACAACGTTAGGGATATATAGTTATATGTAGAGAGGAGGATGATGGGAGTAGGCGCATGCGCAGGATCACCGGTGCAACGCATACCCACACACTTGCATACGTATATGCATAATGTGTTGGATTGTAGTCATATAGAGCAGCAGGAGCGTGTGTAAAAGGCGACAGAGAGAGAGAGAAAAGTCAAAACTCGGAAGGGTTTACCGGGATTTTGTTCGTTTTCGTACCGCGGCGAGGATTCTTATACCGTTTGCTTACACGCGAGGGCGCCTTTATATTATACTTGTTTCTTCACTACCTGATTTCGCCTTACCGTTCGTTGCTGTGTCACTCGTCCGCGTATACTTATCGTGTGACATTCGGTGCAGAGTTGATCTCTCTCTGTCCTTGTTTCTCGCGGTGCGCTGTTGCCTAGCGAGTCCTCCGAGCGTGCAGTGCGAAAGGTCGTATCTGCCATGTCCCAGAGGTACGTATAAGCTGTAGAGAAAAAGCATTCGATATATATTATATATATGTGTTTGCATGTGTGGAGTGTGGTGTGGGTTTGTGTGTGTGTGTGTGTGCGCGAAGTATCGGGGATACACTGCGCGCGTTCGATGCGAGAGCCGCGAAGATGATGAAGAGACTACTATGTGCTCCTGGGTTCTACTTATATTATATATAACATATACATACGAGACCATTTTCGGCCGATACATATCGATTATATTGTACAACGGGTAAGGTGCGTTTTCTACGTGCACACCACGGTTACTAGGAGAGCAGCTCAAGAGAGGAACGATGTCTATTTTGCCGGTTAAACGCATGTAGCGATGATTAAGATTGAGTTTCTTTCCATATTACGGCAATAGTCGGCTTAGTACGGCTATTCGATTCGTTCCTGAAATAACGATTACTCGATCGTGGATCGAGACTTAAATTAGATATGTTTTTTTTTTTTTGGTTTCAAGTGTCTAAGTATAGATCGTGAAGGAATCGCCGAGTGCAAAATATTTTTACCGTGGTATTAGGGTAATTTTTACCGTATATATGATTCTCGAGGTTCTAGTGTTGCCATGAGTTTTCATGGCGATCGAAGTTGTCGAGGTGTTCCAGTATTGCTTTTTATCTGTACTATAACGTAGTGTCTAGGCCACTTCGGTAAATAATCGCGCTAATTCAAACTCTTTGAAAATTTGCTTTAAAACATAGCTATTGCGTTAAATTAAGAGGAATGATATACTTAGTACTTTCCTTTTTCTTTTCAAGCATATCGATTCCGTACCTCTAGCTTTGAAATAAGCTCCAGCCACAGACTTGTACTCGTATGATAATTTTTTTTATAATATTCCAACGACCAAGGATGTAAAATTTCTATTTTTTCTTATGATACTATACGTATGATAAATGCTTATCACTAGCACTTTCGGCGTTTATTTCAAAGCGACGGTACGTCTGGATTTAGTTCGGATTGAACATTCGTTAAATCTACCAGAAGAGTGCCTCGTTTATCGATGCTTCGTAAAGAAAACTGTACGTTATACAAACACACACGAGCAAAATGAGCAAGTTCAAATTTCATCTTTAAAATTAAACGAACAAAACAAAAATAGCCTTTTTCTGCGATTACACGTGCTCGTTGTTTTTATATAAACGAAAATAAGTCTGGTAGAGGCATCTTAGACTCATAATGTGATGAGAATTTACATAGTTACTAGAAATATGTCCCATTGTTTTATTCGCTCTTGGCATACCTTTGTACTAGTACGAATATATTTTTGTGAACTGCGCATTCGGAAAAATTTGTGCACCGCAAGACTATACTTTATCGTTCGTGAGACGTGTAAATGCATTACTTACTCTATGATATGAGTTGTTAAATAAACTTTTGTAATAGTACACGGGCATTCCAAAGTGAACATCATGAATGGGTATTATTTTTAATAAGATTTTTCTTCTTGAAGCCAACTTTTCCGTCTTTGAAACTTTTTTCTGGACTGATCGTTTTAACACAAGCTTCTTTTTCATATCTTTAAAACGTGCGAGGCTTTCGTAAACTTTGAATTTTTATATTTTGATGTTTCTTTCACTTGCTTGAATATAGATTGAATGGACAAACAAGTTTTTGGGTTACCTAATTTATCAAAGTATTTTCGAATAATTTTACAGTAAAGCAATACGAACTTTATAACATTGCAGCACAAAATAATGGTTACTTAATAAAGTAAAGGAGAGCCCCGATGAGACCCACGTCATTTCTTAAAGTATAAAAGAATATTAAAATAAAAAAGCCCTTATTTAGCGGAAACTGGGAAAAAAATTAATTCAAAATAAGTGTCTTGTTGTATTTGTCCATTAATTAAATACAGCTGACGATCAACTCGACTTTTTTTAAAATCTTTGTTGTCAAGTAAGGATCGTTAATTGCAAATGACGGCTTTTTCACACACTTAAGGAGATTCTATCGGTACATAGGAAATCAAGCATGGAATTTGCTGGATTTGACAAGTGTAATCGATATACATAGATATACATTCAAAGTACATAACTTTCGCGTACATTGACTTTTTAAAAGAAAAATATCTTCTAACTCTTTGACAAACCCATGAATGATCATCTTACATGTTGCTATATATTGATTATTAATTTTTCTATCACTGAAATTTTTTTCAAAATAATATCAGTTAATTTAATATCGCGATAATAAAATCGCGACTCCTCATAAGAGACAATGTTAAAATTGAAAAGATAAAAATATTTCATGTAGTCTCACAAAAATTAAACAGTAATTTTATTAGGCCTTTATCTACAAACCTTTAAATTTTCAATAAAATCTCAATGTTAAATCTGTCATCGGTAGAACCTCCTTAAAGATGGTACAGTTTCAGACTTACATGGCAATTTCAATAGGGGTTCGTGTCGAGGTCCTCCTTTGCTATCCTGTTTTTGCTAATTAATTTTTAATGAATTATTATGTAATCAATTAATATTGGAAGAATGTCTTTCGTGATCTATTTCGAAAAAAATGATTTTCTACATTTTAATAATATAATGCACTGATTTTTATGCAATAAAATATTAGTTTATTATTTTTAGATCTTCTTTTATAAATTCATTTTTCTTATTATAAAGGTTTTATTCGTTTCAATTTTTGACTCATATTTTATTCTTATACTATATTTTCCGACAATTTTTAACTTAAATACATATCTTTCGGAAATAAAAATTCTAAAGTACGGAATAAATTTTTTAAATCACATTACTGATGTATTTACTATATTTAAAAAGTTAAAAAATTCAAGGACTAAATATTTTTAAATGCTCATTGTGAATTTTTCTATGTTTTATTATACTGACACATATATATTGAATTGAGCGATTATTTCATATTAGATGCAGTTAACGTATTTTTTACAAAATATTAAAATAATTACAAAAACGAGTTGCAGCAATATTTATAATACAGAAAAAAAACGCCTCGAAACAAAGAAAAATATTATCGAATTTCGAAGGTAGAATATAAATGTTGCAGTTTAATATACATACAAATATATATACATATATATATATATAGACACCATTTTAAAGGTAAATTTTAAAACCTTGTTGACACGAAACTGTTAACGAGCGCCTACTTATCTCTTTCTCCGTCGTTCGAACTAGGGAATAAATGATGCACGAACTACCTACGAGAAATACTTAAAGTTCTCTGCTAGTACTACAAGCGTATGGCGGTAAAGAAGCGAATACCGAGAAAGAGAAAGAAACGTCTAAACTTAGTGAAAAATTGTTACTTATATCAAAGGAGAACCAATTGTAACTGGAATAATGTGTGTGTTCTTTCTGTGTTTGGTAATTAATGAAAGACAATGCAAGGTAATAGAGAGAAAACGTGGATAGCTATCGTTATTTTGAAATAAGCACGATTTTCACCTATAAATTACGAATGCGATATTTTTTCTATCAATAGATTCACACAGTAGCTTGTTTGCAACAACAAGCTGTAAGAAAGAATATGAAACACACAACGACTTTTAGTTCTGTTAACGTATCCCACGCAAGAGTTCATTGTTTTATATAATAAGGTGCCTATTCCAGAATAAAGTGGTTCCCGTTGTAATCGTATGTAATAATGTCCGGTACATATATATCGGCAAGCAAAATCCGCACAAGCAAATTGCGCTCCACGGTCGCTCAACACCAAACTTGTTATCGTTTTAGCACAGTTTTTCTTTTTTTCTTTAAATGCGATTCTGTTTCCCGTTTGGCGTATACAACGACTAGTGTCTGTGATGCGAATTTTTGCTGTTATTAAATGTAATATCGAAATGAATAAAACGATACGCCAACGCCAAAACGAGGAATACGGTTATGGTTAAAGGCAGAGCCCGTCGCTTTGATTAGATATTATTGCTGCATAATGCGCACACGAGCTGCTCGGAGTTAGCTGCACCCGTTATTACGCTCTTTCCGCTTTCGTCGTGTTTTCAAAATTATTATTGCACTTTCGTTTTCCTCGAATAGGGAATTCTTTTATTTTAATGTATTAGAATATAGTCCCAAAAGGACTTATCATATCAGAAAATCTGCACATGTCGTAATCTTGCATAATAATCGCAGTGTAACGTTCTATTATCACTGATCAATGAGCTATCACTTGATTTGATTTGATTTGAATTATGAAAATACGGTAAACCAAGAGTCGAGAGAATTAATGAGCGCACTTAACTCTGACCTCGCTCGAGCGCTAAAGATAATTGCTGGCCGTTTCTCTAGTGCTATTTTTACTAGATAATGTATCAAAAAACCCAAAAAGGAAAAAAACGGGGGGGAATTCGGGGAAGATTAAAAAAATACAGTACCGTATGTTGTATTGCATTGTATTCGCATAGTGTTGTATTGCATCCTATATTGTATTGTGAAAATTAAGTGTTCCTCTATCGATCGATTTATCGTTACGATACGCATTATGCCGATAAAACGAGTTATTGCTCATCCAAGTGCTTATTGTAATTCGCAAGTTCGTTAAAAAAAAAAAAAAAAAAAACAACAGGTAGCAAGTACGAGAAAAAGATAAGATATAGCTAGGTTAAATAATGAAGAAGCCTGCCGTAACTGGAGCTTTTACGTGTATATATACATTAATAAATAGATATATATACACGTGCATTATTACCAGTCGTGGATATTGAAAAAGAGTATTTTTGCGGTCGATCGTTCCAGAAGAAAAGCGTTTTCTTGTCGCATTTTACGCGCGACGCCTCGCGATGAATAGCACGTGGCTGTCCTTTCGCCGGGATCTACCTTGTGCTGGCCGCAATCGGGATTCGGTTGAAAAGTCGTTGTTGATCGGTGCGTTACGCTATAAAATGGATAATAAAAAAGAGAGGCTAATTATTGAAGTGTTTGTCGTTATTTCACTCTTACCTATATTTCCTTCCTTCAATTAACCCATTAACGACCAAGACCCCGAATTTTCATCATCTTTTTCAAGGCCTTTTTTCAACTAA